>CATIWQ010420064.1:0-18206 GCA_949673415.1 Euphorbia schlechtendalii | reverse complement strand
TTTCTTTTTATGTATTTTTTTAGTTAAATAATTTAAAACGTCCGAGGAGAATTCCCATTTGAAGATCGTCTGATGGTCGAAAATCGTGTGATTCGAGGATAAATTTCCCAAAAAGCCATCATCATTGAACGCGCGAGCTGGTGCAAAATCCCGTGCTCACACCTATGCTCATTTCGTGTGATAATATTGGTTATACAACCAGCAGTTATCACATGAGGGGTAGCTGTGAGCATGGGATTCTGTACCAGCTCACACGTTCAATGATGATGGCTTTTCTGTATTTTTATCCTTGAATGACATGATATTCGACCGTCCGATGATCTTCAAATGGGAGTCCTCCTCATCTTTGAATTTAAAAGGACTTTTCTAATTTTTCACCTTCAATTCAGAAATTAATTAAAAAATATAAAAATGCACAAAAAAATTCAAAAAACATCGTGGAAAACCATATCCGGGGGGCCTACATCGCCAAAGGTGGGCGAGGCAAACCTCGCCAAAAAGCTTAGGCGAGGCAAGCCTCGCCAATGCCCTTGGTGAGGCATACCTCACCAAAGTGTTTGGCAGGCAAAGCCTCGCCAAAGTCTTAGCGAGGAGCCTCGCGAGACTTGCTCTGGCGAGCCTCCTCGCCAAAAAAACCTACTTTTTTTGGATTTTCGGGATTTTCCTATAAATAGTTAGATATTTTTGGATTGAAGGGGGCTCAAAAATTTAAGAGAAAATTCTTCTTTTCAGAACAAAAAAACACTGAAAAATACTACAAATATTTTCTTTTCTTCTAATATTTTCTTGGATCCAAAACACATTTGGATCCCAAATTTCTTCATCTTAAAATCAAATTTCTTCTTATATCCTCAGATATTCTCGGGTCTAAAACAAATTTAGAACCCGAGTTTGATTATCTTTTGGATAAATAAACACTTATTTTCCAATTAAACCACAACTAAACAAAAACGAACGAGGAACGCTCCCGGGGATCGAACGGATACGCCGAAGTGGATTCACGTCGAAAGGGTAAGCCTCTGAGTTCCTAGAACTGTGAATTTCGCACTCATCGTCTGCTTCATCTTTTTCTGATTTTATTTGTGGACCTAGGGATTATTTTTATTCCTTATTATTATAAATGTTGTAACCTTCTCCTTCATCTTTCATTTCTTTTTTTAATTTTCATGTTAGAATACCCCCACGAAGGGAATTAAAATTATTCTCGGATAACAGACCTCACCTTATGCCATGCGATCATTTTCACTAATACAATTGATCAACATACGAGTACATAAAAATGAACTATTTTTATTTAAAATAACAACTTTAATCATCGATGTTTTAATTAGGCCACACAGGCCTTGCTAAATCAAATCGAACATACGTGCAATATCTCATGCTAACCTTTGTGGGTGCGGGTTAGATGTATGCCTAGGATTTTATTTTCCTTCGGGTATTGAATATATTTTTGAGAAAATGTAATTAATAGGTTAGCGGGCGGTTGCATCCCCCGATTTTTGTAATTTTTGTAATCTTTACTTTTCTACATTTATTTTCTGCATTTACTTACTATTTTATGCTTAATGCTTTTTCTATACGTGAATCATGCACATAAACTCCAATAAATGACCTAAGTGCGAATATGCGTAACTAAGAAAATACGATTTTCTGTAGCTATAATATAACGTGATCACTTAAGAAATAACCAACTTATCCCAGATCCGAATCTCTGTGTCTTAGTGGATCGTCCCCCTGGACGTTAAGCCTCACAAGACTATAATTCTTGGAAAGAGCTAATCCAGGTGGCGACTCCACACTAAGAGACGGTGGATTCGGGTTTGAACCGATCTGAAAATATTTTGGCTTTCTCTTTCAACCTTTCCTATATCCCCCAACCCGGTGCACTTTTTTAAAACACCCCGGTGGACTGCGCCTCTCATCTTCACGCGCTCTTGGCCCACCACTCCGTGTCGTCCACTCACACCTAGATGTAAGATAAAATTTATTTAGACATTAGTATATGTACATGCATTTAATATAATTAAACCCATAATTCCTACTATTTTCTCGTCATTCAAATAGCCCCTTCTATTTAAATTCGAGAAATTTGGTTGAACCAATTTTCCTAAGTAGGTAGCATCCATAGCCACTCATCATGACCCCCACTATCGCAGGTCAAGCTACAATAAGTGAACCATTTTTGGAACCCGTCCATTTGCATCTCTTGCAATTGCTAATCCATTTGAGTTCTCTTTTTCGAAACATGCGTACCCAATTGTACGACTCCTTAAATGTGTCTCCAATCCAACATTAGCTCCAATAATATGGACATCTTACCCATTATTGTTACGGAATTAACCCCATCTAGTGTCGTGACCAAACACATGTCAAGGGAAGGCATGTTGTACATGTACTTACATCCATTAATAAGATTTGTATTATGACTTATGACGGGAAGACTATATATACAACCTTAATATTGTTGTGAGGATTTTAATGGTGCTGCTAGTCTCGCTCTAGTCTAGGTCTTATACGATGGATATGATTATGAAAATAATATTTCTAGGCTATTTGGAATCATTAACTCTAAGAAAACATGCTCGAGACTGGTATATCATAATCGTTCCACTATACCAAGACTCTACATAGCATGCAAAACAAACAATGTCCATGTTTAAGTCATTACACCTATGTCCATAAGTTTTAATTTAACAACTTAAACCACATTTGAAAAACCATATTCGGAATCCAATTCCCATACTAGAAATCAACTAAGTTATAAAAGTCCCTTGGGTACTTTTAAACCTAATACCGATGAAGATTTCCAGGTAAGAGAGGCCTCCCTTAAAGTGAATGAGAAGCCAAGTCCAATCCTTGCCAAAATAACCACCTACACTTTGATTCGTTATACCACAGACAACTATGATTTAAAAATTTCATTCTTTAATTAAGTGAAGTACGGGACGACCCTCAATTAAAGCATTTACACGTGTGGTAAAACATTGCTAATTTATATGATAATCACCTAGACTAAGTTTGAACAATACCTTAATCTAGTTATCACATCATTTTCTATAACAGGTTTTAACCCTAAGTCATGCATAGCATACTTTAATCAATTCATAGAAAATAGCATTTTAACATATTATTATCAATCATGCATAGCATAAGGTAGGCTCTGATACACCTGCTGGTTAATCAAGATAGTAACTAAACATGCAAACGTTGCAAGGTGGAATTTCAAAATTAAAAATTAACCTAAGGATCTCCTAAGCATGCCACTATTGATAGAATCTAGGTTAAAATATTTCATAGATGCTTTTAGGTTTATAAAGCTCATTAAAGAAACCTAGCATATAAGTTTAGAGCATTACTAGTTGATGTGTGCTTTCTCTCTTTTAGTGACGGTGTTCCCTTAGAGCAATTCGGCAAAACTTCGTTAGCATGAGCTTTCAAACTAGGAAAACCACTCGAAAACCAACCCAAAAATAAACCAAGAAGGCTCACTTTAGAAAGAGCCTTCAAAAGAATTCTTCATTTGTTTGGAGAAACTCATGGAGGATCTCGCACAACTAACTAAGAGAGAGATGTCGAACTCAGAAAGAAAAGTTGAGCTGAAGTGATGAATAATGAGGAGCTTGAAGGCTATATATAGGAAAAAGGGGGAGTGTTAGACTCCCCCTCAAACACTAGGTGGGATGTTAGTCGTGAGGGTCGCAATGACCCACGGGCTAACCCGAGCACCTCTTGTAAGGCAAGCCCTTGCGGGTTTCCTTGCTGCCGCAAGCATGGGCTTGCGGCCCATGCAAGCATTGCCATGGGTAGCGCTTGCAGGCTTAAAGCACGCGAGCTTACCCTGCGCTAGTGGCCCATGAGCTTTTTAGCTCGCGGGGCACTTGCGCAAGCCCCACTTCGAACAACCCGTGTTCATTTGGGGCCCACACGCAACGAGAAAAATTCTCTTACTCCGTTCTATGTAATTTTTCCCTATTTTCTCTTTATTCTCTTTAATTATTAATTTGGTCTAACCAATTAATAATTCTTCTAATGAATTTAACAACTGGTACTTTCGGCATATACCCTGCCTATAGGTTCTTTACTTAGTCCGATAAAGACCCAAAAGTGTGTGACCTCGTAGGATCCCAAAGTACAGAGCAGCTAGAGGTTAACCTAAACTTGGCTTCCCATCCGGGAACCTCTAGGCTAAGTGTTCCAAACCGATATGGAACCCGATAGCTCTGATGATCAAATGTGCTTTCTAGCAAAGGCGTATGGTCCCTCGATACTTGGAATGTCAAGTGCTTGTGACCTGATCCAATTCTGTAGTAGTAACAAACACAATACACTCCTTCCATCAAATTAAGTACCATCCAGTTTATTGAGCTCAAATTAAGTGTCAGCTCATGTAATAGCCATAGCTATCCTGGAATTAGACTTGTTCACGAAGAACACCACTTTGCCATTATGTATCAAGATTGACTAGAAACCCGTTCTATCAATCTTATACTCTGATTAGAGGTTTATGAGTGTGTCACTTCAACAAGAGGCCCTAAGGTACATCTTACATTATATCACTATATCAGGAGCGATGGATCCCATGTTGACTACTCTGTTTACCAACATGTGATCATCACTATACCCGTAATCACCCGTGTCATCCTGATCTCCAGGCTATGAAAGTATACACACACACACACACACACACACACACACACACACACACACACACACACACACACACACACATACATACATATATATATACATATATATATATGATATCAGCGAGATACATAAATAAACAGAAAGCACTGATAAGCAACAAAGATACTTTAATTATTATTAATAATAATTCAAAAACTATTTGTACATTATAATTAAATAAGATATATCACCCTAATTGCCTCTAGGACATACATCATATCTAACACAATGTACTACCTCTGCACTGAGTCCGAGCTAATTGAGCTCAATGTAATGTTTATGATTTTAATCACACAACCAAAACACAACCACATATTCTATGAAACTTTTATAAACACAAGTCTAGTTTAAAATTCATATATGTTACCTCAATCTATTGCATACAAGTCTCATTAACATGAGTATTTTACTAACTTTGTGGAATGATCAACACAGATTATTATCACATGTTTCATACATGTTAAGTTCCTAAATCGAACAAGTCATGCATAATGATCAATTCTCAATTGCCAATTTGGATATTTGGCAAACTCTTATTTGACGGGTCAGTTCTCTCTTCCCTCGTAGTCCTTTCCTACATGTGAAACGGTATCGTTTTATGCTAATGAATGGTGACCAACTAGACCACCAATATCAAATATATCAATCATTGACCATTGATTTTCAAAAAATGGTGGAATGAACAGCAGAGTCACCACCGTGGTTCTAGGCTGTCACATGCTCCGATTCATCCCAATTTTTAATCCTAGAATCAACCATATTAGACAGGTCAATTCTCTCTTTTCTCACTTCTCAATTTGCCTATGCTACTTTACCACTATTTCGTCCATTGACCCGATCAAGACCTACACTAATTTATCCACCATTAACAGTTACAGGTTCCCCCAATCTTTAATATCAAAATGCCTTAATTCATTCGAAATTGAAAGGCTTACTTTTGACAAGGATACTTCAATCAAAGAACTCCTTTTTTATATTGTTATATAATACCTGATGTGACCCGTTGTCATAGAAGGGTTTTTTGAAACCTAAAGATGTGCTTCAATTGTTGTTGGGATTTCAATCCCTATGTGATAAAATTGCAATTAAGGGTACATCTTTGGGGGGATTTCAAAATTGGGCTAGTCTTCAAGATAAGGATTTTAAGCATCTTGTTCAAGATTGTGAAGTCTTAAGCTGAGCAACTGATCTGATTCCACTTGTTGGTCTGTATAACTTATAGAATTGGTCAGAGGGGATGAATGTTGATTAACTTGATTTACTTATTATTTAAAAAATACTTAGCCAAGTTATATTAATGTATGAGGATAAAATGCTATGCGCAAACAACGAACTTTTCTGTTACGGTGCGATATTAATTCGTTGATTAATTTCTTGTCAAGAGGTCATTCTTCAAAACATCTCAAATTGTGGAGAGCGCACGAGATGTAACATGCAGATTTCAGATTAGCTTTCTTGCTGACGTTGTAGTGGCACGGTGATGCTGGGAAAACGACGCATGTCAAAAGATCTCTTTTTGACTTGGAATTTAGTAACCACAAGCCAACAATCATACTAACACCTTTCAATGGTTTGGACCACTTGAATATTCATTTATTTTCAACATCAAATCATTTTTGAAACCTAAAATGCATCAAACTGGAATATTCTGTTTTCACGGAACTCATCAAAGGTAACTGCGTTAAAGTATTCAACACCGCATAAAGTAACTCAGTTTACGTTGAGACATATAGTTTAAACTTTTGGTTTGAGTTTTTTTGCTGCTAATAAATAGCTCAGCATCGTAAAACCTTGCAACCCTAAGCCATAACTTAACAAAGCTTCTTCCAAGCAGTGTTGTTTATCACAAAACAAACTCAAGTTGACTTACTTATTTAGAAGTATATTAGTTCCTAATTAATTTTACAATCCTAATTAGTTTGTTATTTCCTAAAATCAAAAACTATGAAGTAACCTTTAAGATGGGTTTAACAACAAGGTATAACCCTTAGCATATCACCTATCTCTGGTCAGTATCAAGCATGATATGTGTGTGTATTTGTTATAGCTACTTCTTTGATCAGTTCATGATATCTTTAACTAAACATGAGTTCGGGCCCTAAACTCACATAATAATTATCATCATATACACAATCAACAAATAGATTTTAAGTTAAAATACATACATTACAAGTTAAACTGTTTTTTGGCAAGGTCTCGCCCTTAAGTTGACTACTAACACAAAATAAAGAAAAATACATTTTCATTAAGAGAAAGTTGCAAAACCACCAACCATGATCCAAATGTTACTTTTCCAATGGAAAAGAAGGCAGTTATATAGGCCCCAATCCAAAGAAGAGAGAAATAAAAATCTACAATAAATTATTACAAGATAATGAGATATTTTATCCAAAACCTAATATAATAATGCCAATGGTAAATCTGTAATTATCAAAAAGTCAATCCTCTCCACTTTACACTCTTCCTTTTATTTTATGCATATCACATCAGCCACCATCCACCACGCTAGATACTTGAGTGCTACTTTTTCTAAGATATAACCATTTTTTCAACCCATTTTCCAGCATCAGCACAAGAACTAACTCAATCTGATCAAAACCTGAAATCAACTGAGTTCTTGATAAAAACTAGTATTTTCTTATTACAAATTAAGCACATTCAAACATAATTTTGATAGGATAATTTCCACTCAGTGCTCACACTTCATAACGAAAGCATTTGTAGGTCTTTATAGCCAGGGGCGGTGGCAAGGGGGGGGGGAGGATGGGGCTGGGCTAAAGCCCCACCCCAATCGTCGAAAGTTTCATGTATATGTTTTTATCTTCAACTCCACTCTCCATTGATGAAATTTTATAACGCATAAAGTAGGACATGAGAAAGGAAATAATAAAAACAATATATTAAAACTTTAATGTGAAGATATATTAAAGGAAATTTAATAAATTATCTATAATGAAGATTTAATTTGGGATATATTTGATTTTATCTATTTCTATTATAAGTTGTGAATTATTAATTTGTTTTTTAATTATAATCTTTTAAAAATCTTTTTGCTCATGTATACCTACTTTTCTTAAATTTCTTTCATTTTCAATTATTTTTTCTTTTATCAACCTATAATAAAAGTATAATAAATTAATATTATAAAATTTCAAATGTTAAAAAGTTCATAACTACTTGACAATATATTAATTGATTTGAAAATTTTTCTAAACAAATTGCACATCATTAATTATTTATCGGACTAATTTTGTTTATAGGCCAAAATATATGGTTGTCAGTCGATGGTCACCGAGTGGAGAGCCCCACCCCACTCAAGGTTCTAGCTCCGTCAGTGTTTGTAGCACATGTCCATACCATCGTAAACTTTCTTCTCTCAGTTTATCTTCAATATGTGTTACCCTAGTTTTTTGGTGGATGCACACATTCCTAATTCTATTCATTCTTATATTTTTTTAATTTAATGAACTCTGTATCAAATGAAAGAAAATTTTATAACATTAATATGTATTCAAAAATTGTCTTATGTTATTAGTGACCATCAAGATATAAAATATGTAAATTTAATTAAAAATGAATTTATTTAATTTTAATGTTCAAAATTTTTTTATTTACCGATTGGTGTAGCTCAATTGGTATCAAAGCAAAAGTTAGAGGTCTAATTTCTTCAAAAATCTGTACTCCTAAAAAAAACTTTTTCATTCTGATAAATATGAATTTTTTAAGATGCTAAATCTCAAACTCACAACCTCTCACGTCTGCATTAAGAAATGTATCAATTGAGTTACACTCAATTATAACTCAATTGGTTTATAACAAATCCAACCATATTCCCTATATTTCATTTCCTAAATTCCATCTTGCAAAATTTATAATGTTTTTCTCCATTCATATTTTCCTATTTTCCATTCCCAATTAAATTCTCTTAAAATAATAATATTTTACTATTATTATATTTCCTAAAATAATAAAAAGTAAAAGAAAAGGTAAAAAGAAACAACATTAGATTCCCCAAAATATGGATATTTATAAATAGAGAACTCCATTTTAAGAAGACATTGTATAGGGAATAGTGAAATTGCCAAATTTCCTATTTGCATGGATGATTCTACAGTATGTGGCAAGACATTGTAATGTACTGTATCTCTTAATTTTTATTTCATTCAATTATCCAAAAAAATAGAGAGTTGTGGAAATACAAAATTCCATTAATTACCCACGTTTGTCTTCTCCAACTTCATCTGATCTCTCCTTTCCATTTGTTCTTTCTTCATTCATCCTTTGACCTTACTCCTGTAGCAAAATAGCATTTCCAGATCTCAATTGGCTTTTCATCTACACAATTTTTTCATTTATAAATCTCAAACTTTTAATCGTTGTAGCTTAATTAATTTATCAACAAAACCTTCTTACATCATGTTTCATTCACATCAGAATGAAATCTCGCAAACGAAATCCCTTACTACTTGAATTGGTAGATCTTCGGAGCTGTATTGATGAAACGATGCTTTAAGGATTTTAATTTCATATACTATTAGGATTTTGATTAGTGTGATTAATTAATACACGGTTATAATTGAAACATCAATGAGCATTAAAATCCTACTCTCCTAACTATTTGAATCGAGAAATAAATTTTAAAAAATTGCAAACAAATTTTATTTCAAAACAATCTCTTGAATCCTTCATCAAAACTATGCCACAAATGATTCTTAATTTAATCCTTTTAGTTTCTCTTAATCAAATATCATGTACTCAATCGGGTGAGGTTTACCCAATCCCAGGAGAACTAGTTTTGTAGTTTCTTTTGTTGTTCTGTATTAAGTGTGAAAATTGAAGTGTGGAAATGTGTAATATGGTATTTTCTAAGAAAGAAGAAGCAACATAGGAGAAAATGTAGGCAAATTAATGAAGATGACCGAAATATGAAGCACAAGTTACTAGCGTCAACAAGTTAGGGACCGATAACAATGAAATTGCGTAAATAAATTCCTTTTTTATTATATATCATTAGAAAGTAGTTTTCATATTTTATGACGTAGATTTCGGAACATGATAGAAGAATGAGTATGGTCGTATAATATAAAAACTTACAGTACCCTACAATGTACATGTATTCCCTATTTTATCAAATTTCTTGTTTTAGGAATTATTGAATTTTCTCTTAATGTTCACGACTTTAATCACACACAAAAAAAAGATCACCACATGCATTCTATTAAATCTTGAGAGACCTTAATCATATGTTAGTATGAGTATTTAACAAATTTTATTGAGTGATAAACACAAATTATTGTCACATGTTTCAGACATGTTAAGTTCATAAAATGAACAATTCACGCATAAATCTCAAGTGCCAATTTTGACATTTGGCTATCAGTTTTTCAAGAAAGACAGGGGAAACACGTGTGCAACGGGTTAGTTCTCTCTTTCTTATAGTTCTTTCCTAAATGTGAAACGGTGTCGTTTCATGCTATTGAATGGTTACCAGTCCTCCAATCTCAAATTTTGTCAGTCCTCCGAACCGATATCTACAAAATAGGGAAATAAACAACAGAGCCACCATCGTGGTTATAGGCAATCACATGCTTTGATTCATCCCAATTCCAAACCCCAAAATCAACCCTATTAAACGAGTTTGTTCTCTCTTTTCTCACTTCTCAACTAGCTCACACATCTTCGCCACTTCTTCGTCCACTAGCCCAATTAGGACCTACCCTAAGCACGGGGATTTCACTTCTGACTCGCGAGTTCGATGATGAAGCTGTAATTCTTTCCCTTTGTTAGCTTTCTACATCTTGCAGGGTCCTAAAATCGTTTGGAGAAAATCTGCTTTGTTTCTTTGAACCTTCCCCTTTCTTAAAACCCAATTCAAATAAAAAAGCCCAGCATGAAGTGCCATGTCGTTGATGACATAGATTCAAGTCGTTAATGACATGATGTCGTTAACGACGTGATGTCGTTAACGACATCGCAGTTGCAGCAGAACCAAGATTGCACTTTCTGAAATTTTCAATCCAAAAGCCAACACCACCCCACATGCTAAGACATCTTTGACTGAAATACAATCTTAGTCATCTTACCTAGGATCTCTCACACACTCATTCACATGGGATCAAATAATTAAAGCTAAAAAGCAAAGGCTAAAAGCATGGCCTAAGGCTAAAAAGGAGTGGACTTTGGATTGAAGAGAGCTCCATAAAGATAGAGCTGAAATTTCAAAATGAGAGGGACTGAATTTCTATAAAAAACATTGGCAAGAAAGAGAGAAAAAGATCTAAAGAGCATTAGGGAGCATTTCCTTTTGTATTCTTGAGTTTTCTTGAGCAAAACACCAAAATTTGATCACTAACACTTGGGATTTCGGGTTAGTTAGATTAATTTCATGGGCATGAACTTGGGTCACAAGGGTCCACTTGTTCATCTCCTAAGCAAATATGAAGTTTAGTTCATCTTTTAAGCAAAGCTTGAGGTTTAGAGATAATTCAAGCAAACTTGAGGTTTAGAGATCACTTAGGCAATGTTTGAGGTTTGGACTGGAATGGAGAGTCTACAACATCTTTATCATCATTTGAAGGTTACTACACATTCTGAAACATCTACTTTGGCAAGGAATATATCCCTTCCAAAGATTTTCAGTAAATTCCCAACCAATAACCAAATCCAACAAAAAAGAAACAAGGAGAGCTTCCCGGAGGACTTCATGGACCTTAAAGAAAGTGGATTCATGATGGCGTAAGCCTCTGAGTTCTTAGAGTTTATTCTTACATTTATGTGCTTTCCTTTTTTAAGTTTCATTTTCTTTTTGGTTATTTTCATTTTTGCGCACCAAACTATTTTCTCAGAATTTCAGTATGATTTCAAACATTTTTTAGTATTTTTTTTTACATAAAAATATTCTAAACATCTTGAGATTTCTGGAATGATAAAGATCATCGAAATCGATTAAGTATAGTAAAAAGTTATGATCGTTTGAAGTTTTGGATTTTCGTTTTGTTTGTGTGTTTTCTGCAAGTCTGGAATTTTGATGTCATTAACGACATAACCCCATGTCATTAATTACATTTTCATGTCATTAACAACATGGTCTCATGTCGTTAACGACATGGCCTTTGTCATAATCCAGTTTCACTTCGTTTTGCTTCATTTCGAATCGTTTAGGCCCGGAACTACCCACTAAGACCCTTCTGAGTTTGGAAATGCATCATTGGGGGTAACAAACTTCTAAATTGTAATTATTTAGGATTTATTAATGATTTATGAATGTATTAATGTGTTGATTAAGGTTTGGAGTAGCAACGGAAGTGCTCCGGGTCATCCATATCGATATCGCCCTTTACCGGGAAGTCGGTAACTATATAGATGACATCGTTACCGTTGTTAACCTAAAAAATGGCTATGTTATGCATGTTTGGCCTAGATTTATATTTCTAAATGTTGTTTTAGGTCACCCAAATGAAGGGAATTCAAGTTCCCGGATAACCGACCCTACAATATAACATGCACCATTTTCACTAATAAAAATGACCAACATAGTTGAATATAAAAATGAACCATTTTTATAAAATAAGAACTTTGAAATCTCGACCACACCGATCTTGCGAAAATCCAAATTAAGCACATATGGTACACTTGGTGCATATCTGTATTGTGGAATATCCCTTGTGCCAACCTTTATGGATGCAGGTAGTTTAGGATAGATGTATGTTAGGGTTTAATTTCCTTCGAGTATCGCATTTATGAAATGTAATATTTGTTAGATATCGATGTACTTAGGCAATTTGCAAATCCCCATCCAAAGATGTAATTAATCCCATATATTAAGCGCATTTACTTTTCTACTTGTTTACTTTCTCGCAATTTATTTATCACTTTCTGCATGCACGCTAAATAACAAAAAACATAAGCCGAAAACATCGAGATTGAATCGAAATATCATAAGTGTGGTTTCCGAATGGGAATAATATTAACTCAAATAACGATGAAGTAAGTAACTCATCCCAGACCCGAATCTCTGAACTATGGTACTGCTTAGGCTTATCGGATATGAGATGTACCAAATTTTCCCAGAAGAGCTGATCCGGGTGGCGATTCTGAGTATCATAGGTTAGAGGTTCTGATCTCGAGTCTATTAAACTTGTTACACAAACAAGTTTCTTTCTTCAAACTTAAAAACACTCTTTTCTTCAAAGGGGGAAAACCCCCATGCCCCATCTCATGGGGCCGGCGCCTCGTGGTGACCGTCGCTGGTTAAACGTCATCCGCTCACACCTACATTGATTTATCCACCATTAAATGTAATAGTTTCCCCCAATCTATTCTATCAAAATGCCCCAATTTCTTTGAAAGTGAAAAACATAATTTTGACAAGGATACTTCAATCAAAGAACTTCTCTTTGATAATTTTGATATCATACCCGATGTGACTCTTCGTTTTATAAGGGTTTCAAATTTGAAACCTGACGATGTGCTTCAATTGTTGCTGAGATTTCAATCCTAATGTGATAGAATTACAGTTGATGAAAAGTGGTTCGTTATCACGTTATTATCTCATATAATTGTTATTAAGATTTTCTTTAGTTTTCTTAACAAAGTAAAAAATGTTAGTGAAAAAATGAAACTTTCTTTGAATTCTTATTCTTATATCCCAGAGTGTTTTAAAAAGCGTTAGGCACAGGTGAGGTCTAGGAAAATTTAAGTATAAGTAGTGTGCCTTCAAAAAAGTATTCGCTAATCAATAAGAATCTAAAAAAATCATATTAAGTTTTCAAAAAAAAAATTATAACTGTTGAAACATATTTTGATACAAAAAAGAGTAAAACTTTTTTATAAATATTTAAAGTCCTTAAAAATCCCGCTTAGGCTTCGATTTTTAAAATACAACCACCGACTAGAGCTACCTTGCCTGCTGAATTAATCAATCCACCTAGGATCGCCCGACTAGGAAAAATCACGATGATGTTCTTAAAAATCATGCCTATAACATCTAGGCCGATATTTAAAATATGAAACGTATATATGTTATCTATGATATGCTTATATATAGGTCTACATTAATGAGCTAAATTTAAACATATACATATAACCTTATATCAATTAAAGTGATCGAGTCATGGCGGTTGTTGGTCATTAACGTCATCTCGTTCCCTTCTATGTACCACAAATCACTTTAGCTCTTAAACCATATAACTTTAGCACGATGTGTACTTCAACATTGAAAACACATGTAATAATTCTATAATATTACATTATAAATTAATTACTTTATTAACACATATATAACCATGCATATTGCAATGTCATATAAATTATTAATGTGAATAATAACATATATAGGTAAAACATCTTATTGAATTCCAAAGTGTCATAAGTAACATATCATATTGAGCCTTATTCAATTATTGTATGTACATACGAACCATTATGCTAACAAAGACTTATCTATGATGCTCATACTTCTAACTTGGCTAATGAATGATTTGGGTGGAAAACCTTTTGTTTTTGGATTTGCTATCATTGATTCGGTACCAATATGCTCAATAAATACTTTGTCGTTTTGCACTTCTTCTTTAACGGCCAAGTATTTTCAATCCATATATTTGATACCTTTGAATACTTGTCATTCATTGCAAAGAAGACAACTACAGAATTATCACAATACATTTTCAACAGCTTGGCTATACTGTCAAATAACCCAAGCTTTGAAACAAAGTTCCACAACCACAATCCTTGAACCATGGCCTCAAAGCATGCAACAAATTCTGCTTCCATAGTGGAAGTGGCAAGGATAGATTACTTTCCACTTTTCTATGAAATTGCACATCCTACGAGAATAATATAAATAACTGAATGGGAATTTTCATGTATCGACACACCCGTCATGGTCTGGATGTGAAAACCCGACAACCTCTAATTGGGTGCTTTCTCTATAAGTGAGTATATGACCTTTTGTGCCTTGTAAACATCTTTATTCCAATGTCCTGCACCCGGATTACTTTAATATCACCGCAACATACCAACAGCAAAACTAATATGCAGTTTAGTGCAAGTCATTTCATACATCAAACTTCCTACTAATGAGGCATATGGGATCCCTTCCATTTCTTTTTTTCCATATCAGTTTGAGGACACTGCAACTGACTGAACTTATACCCTTTATTGAGTGGAACTATACTCTGTGAACATGTTGATATTTCATACCTCCCAAGAACCTTTTAAATATAACATTTCTGTGATAAACCTAGCCATCCTTGTGACCTATTCCGAGATATTTCTATCCCAATCACATAGGATGCCTCGCTCATATCTTTCACTTCAAAGTTCTTAAAGAAAAAAGTCTTTGTCATTCCTCAACATACCTAAACCATTAGTGGATAAGAGTATATGATCAATATATAGAACCAATATTATAAACTTGCTCCCAATGACCTTCATATAGATACACCAATCCACAGTGTTCTCTATAAACCCATAATTGACAATGACACTATTAAATTTCAAGTACCAAATTTGGGAAGCTTGTTTAAGCACATATATATTGATTTCTTTAATCTGCATACCATATTGTCATTATTTGTGGTCTCAAACCCTTCTTGTTGACTCATGTAAACCCCTTCTTCTAATTCCCCAATAAAAAGGTAGTTTTAACATCCATTTGGCGAAGTTCCAAATCATAATGAGCAACCAAAGCCATAATAATTCATAAGGAATCCTTCTTTAAAACTGGTGCAAAGGTTTCCTTATAATCGATGCCATCTCTTTGGGTGAATCCTTTAGTAATGAGTTGGGCTTTGTACCTTTCAATGTCATCATTGGAGTTGCGTTTAGTCTTAAACACTCATTTACAACCAACTCATTTTTCCCTTCAGGTAAAATCATTAAATCCCAAACTCCATTATCATCCATTGATTTTAATTCCTCTTTCATTACATTGATTACTTTTCCAAATTATCACTATCCATGGCTTCACGAATCGAGATGGGATCTATGTCAATACTCAAGTCACATTCATGTTCAAGTGTAGACACTACATAATCATTGAAATGACAAATCACTTTTACCTTACTGATCGCCTAATTTCTAATGGTTGCGTAACAACTTATTCATTATTGACTTTTTAATTATTTACAAGTTCATCGATATTGTCATTCCTTAATGGGCTTGGATCAACATCGTGTCCTTCACTTGTGTTGCAATTCCTTAATACAAGTAAAGGAGCAACAACAGAGGTAGAAACACTTAGTTTTCCTTTAGATTTGGATTACCCATTTTAACCTCTCAAATATCCACCTTATGTGATTCCTCACTTCCACTGATATTACCTTTCTCAATGAACCTGGCATTTCCAAACTCCAATATTCGTGTGTTATGATTAGGATAATAGAACTTATAACCTTTTGACTTTTCAAGATATCCTATAAAAAATGAACTTATTGTTCTTGGGTCAAAATTACCCATTTGTGGATTATATACCCTCACTTCCACTAGGAAACCCCAAACATGAAGGTGTCGAAAACTTTGTCTCCTACCTGTCCACAACTCATATGGAGTTTTAGGAATAGCTTTACTAGGAACACGATTTAAGATATATGCATCAATCGATAATGCTTTCATCCATAATGATAAAGTTACAATGTTATTATTTACATACTCCTAACCATTTCCATGAGAATCCTATTTCTTCTCTCGGCAACACCATTTTGGTGTGATGTACCTGACATTTTATACTGTGCACAAATGCCTTTACTTTCAAAAAACTTTGTAAATGGACCTGCACATTGACCACTTTCAATATACCTCCCATAACACTCACCACCTTTATCAGATCTCACAAATTTAACTTATTTATTTAATTGTCTCTCAACCTCTGTTATGAATGCCTCAAGGGCATTCAATGATTGAGACTTTTCATACAACATATACACATAACCATAACATGAGAAATCATCAATAAAAGTGATGAAATATTTTTCACCATTCCATGTAAATATATCAGACGGATCACATATATTAGTATGTATTAACTCTAACAATTTAGTACTTCTTAAGGCTTTATTCTTTGCTACATGCAAAGTTTACTTTCCCTTGATACAATCTATGCACATATCCCATTCGGCAAAATCCAATGGAGGTAATATTTCGCTTTTCACTAACCTCATCATTCTTTCCTTGGATATATGCCCTAACCTTTTATGCCATAAGTTAGCTAAATATTTATGCATATCACTAATACGTTTCACACCAACATTATGTACAACATTAAACAGGGATTCCGTAAACTCATGATCCAAATTAAATTTGTACAATTCATCCAATAAAATACCAGAACCGTAATAATATTTTTTCTTATATAAAGAAAATGATCCATTTTTAATTTGGAAATTAAAACCATTATTATCTAACTTTCCCATAGAATCAAGGTTTCTAGCACAATCAGGATACATATAGACACTTTTAAAAATCCAATTGACAACATGTGTCAAGGATTAATCTATATGTTCCTACACCTACTATTCTGGCCTTCTACCTGTTTCCTATGTAGAGATATTGATCATTTTCTTTTATGTGCTGGATTGTAAGAAATCCTTGTAATACATGTGAAACATGAGTAGTAGCTCCTGAATCTAACCATCAATTATTTTAAGGTTTTTCAATGAAAAATATTTCAAAACAAACATTAAGTAAATGTATACCTTTCTTCTCGAACCATTTATTTCTTGTATGATAATCAACCTTTAAGTTTCCCTTCTTTCCACAAAACAAACATTTCTTTTTCTACTTTTGAACCTCATTATACTCACTACCTCCATCAATAACATGCAAAACTGCAAAGACCATACACATATATGTTTGTCACTTTTCTACTGATAAGTTTAATAACTTTTACGCGAAGAGTTTGCCTAAATATCAACGGCGCCAAGAACTTATTCACAAAAAGTATAGGTGTTGTCAGTACCTCTTATCAAATAGAAAAATGATGATAACTACAAGTATATAATTACAATGTAGTTTTAAAAGATATCGATCCCATAGGGAAGGACTAGTTCTAAAGATCAAATAGGGAAGAAGGATAAAGAAGATAATATGCATTGATATTTTTGGATACGAGGGTTAGAATGAAAAGTTGAGTAAATATAGGTATAATAGATGAGAGACTCTCAATACATAGATTTTCACTTAAACAAGTATAGCAGAGAAAACATGCAAGTTCAACAAAGATGTTACGATGCACTAGACTAATTTAACAAACCCGGTTCAACACACTCAAATGTTCAATGATTCGACGCAGAGCAACACATGAAATAACTTTTATATTCCTAGCGCAAACGAGATAAGACTATTATATAAACCTAGACAACGTCAATACTATGCTTAGTATGGGTCGCTCTCACATAGCCATATTTAGCAAGTTACCATTCCAAAAATGTTGGCTCACTAAACAGCATTATATCACAGATCCAGTGATTATACACGATATTGTTAACCCTGAAACTACTCTTAAAATTAACGCCAACGCATAT
>CATIWQ010420052.1:0-23137 GCA_949673415.1 Euphorbia schlechtendalii | reverse complement strand
TGGATCATATTGTGGTACTATTCAAGTACTATTTTTATTTCCCATCTAAATTTATTTATTTCCTTTTTTATTATATCTTTTCCATTTCTTTTATTTCCTTTCTTTTTTTTATTCATTTTCTTTTTATTTCCTTTTTCATTTTTTTAATTTTTTTCCTTTTATATACATATTCTTATAAAAAAATAATTTAATTAAATTATTCTACACTCTTAAACTTTATTTAGGTCCTTAAAATATTTTAAGCCTTTAAGTTTTCACATAAGGCTTTTAAATATTTTTTTACGATCCTAAATATTTATTTAGGGCCTGAAATATTTATTTTTTTATGACGAGAAGAACTCCCATTTAAAGATTGTCGGACAGTCGATTATCATGTAATTCAAGGATAAATATCCCAAAAAGCTATCATTTTTTAACGCACGAGCTAGTACAAAATCCTGTGTTCACACCCGTAATCACCCATATCATCCTGATCTGTAGGGTATGAATAAGTATCACTCAAAGTATAGCAACTCCTACACAAGGTTAACTAGTATCTCAGGTCTGAGGATACTTGTACTACTACTGCAATAAGACATGGCACCAACACATGGATATAGTTATTTTTTAGTGTCTATTTTATAATGGTCTACAATGTATTACTCGAATACATTCATGTGTTAACTCAAGGTATAACCTTCAGCTCGTAAGATTGGTTTCTTGGATCTAATCCAAGGAGTAAGCCTACATATGCTAGTCTATCCGTTTCATTAATGTTTAGTCTCAATGAAACTATGAATAGGGATATTTAGACTATTCATAGTAACACATATGTTCAGTTCTCACACCACATAGGTCCCACTATGTCCTCGCACTTTTACGCTACGAAGTAGTCACGGACTTTGTCTCATCCATGCGCATATACATATTTAATACTATACATATATGATACCAGCGAGATACATGAATCAATTAAAAGCATTGATAAGCAACAAAGATGTCTTAATTATTATTAATAATAATCCAAAACCATTTGTACATTATAGCTAATAAATACATATCGCCCTAATTGCCTCTAGGGCATACATCATGTCTAACAACTTGTAGCCGAAACATTGTTATTTGCATGGCTATTCGATCTAGGCTATTCACGTGCATGGCCGGAAAGTTTCTTACAGCTCTTGTATCTTTCTTTATAGGCACGGAGCCTAAATCTACTAATCGCAATCGCATTAAAACATCATAGCGTTTCATGAATTGAGATTGACCCCTCTAAAGATAGAAAACTAAAGCATTGTTTCCTGGTGCTCCTTTTCAAAGTGACATACACACACCCGATCACACCGAACTTCAAGAAAATGATCCTCACCATGTTCTTATCGTGGGATTTCGGGAAGTTCTCGAAGTAAATCTCAGAATCATTAATGGCTAGAGGTTGATTTCGTAGTGCAGGTTGGGAAAAGGGTCGAGAATGGCTGGGAAGGTTTCAGTTATGGGCTGCCATAGGGTTGGTGTGATAAGACTGAGGAAGGGGATGGAGGGTAGGGTTGCTGCCAGCCAGAGTGGATCAGGTCAGAGGGGGTTGGGGTTGCCGATGACGGCTAGGGTTAGGGTATGCCATCATTAGAATGTAGACTTATGTTGAGTTGAGTAGTTCACCAAGCCTTTTTGGGAAAATAATATTGCTTTCATTTGAATACAACATTTTTCTGTAATTGGTTTGGTTAGCTCACAATAATTAATAGAGGGTTCTCATACATTCGAAAAGAAAATTTTTTGAAAGAATATTTTCATGGCTCTCTAGAGCTAATCAGGCTTTCATGTGACTATTACAGAAGGGAAATTATAATAGCATTCAGGTTCCTTGATGATCCTTCTCCCGCATGAATAACATGTGTTTTAAAAATTAATAGAATAATAGAAGTAAATATAAAATAGTTTTTAAAGCACATATTGATAAGTGTATAATTACACTTATTATCATGATATTTTCAATCATAAAACGATATGGTTTAGAGTCATTTTATATTTCATATAAAAGATTTCACATGGTATGTAGTTGTTTTTTTATGCAAATGCAGAAACTAGGTGAATCATGGGAGTAAAATGATCAAAAATGGAATTCTATGTAAAAAGAGTGAAAAATATACAAAAAGATGCATGGAACACAAGGAATTGGATTAGGATCAAAGATGTCAAAGTTCAGCAAAGTTGCAAAGAAAAATCATGAAAAAAAGCACATATCACGATCGTGACACCCATTTGTGGTTGCGACTTGTCATTTTTCACAAGTAGAAAGTTACCAACCAATAGTCAAGATCACGACACATATATCGCGCTCGCGACTTATGACGGTTATTGGTCAACTCTTCTCAACTACCAACCGCCGGAGAAAAATGATCAACTGCCATCAACCGTTACCAACTGTAAAATGAAAAGACACCTTTTGGAAGCAATCTAATCACGAAAAGGTGCCTATCCATTGAAGATGAGGATGAAACTTTACATCTAATCACAATGAAGTGATGCAACTCTTCGTTTGGATAGACGCAACATTCGCACTCTATAAATAGGGTTCAAAACCAACCAATTTCATGGCATATGATGGTAGCAAGCATAATCGATGATATGCATGATACACATTAGAGAGTAAAAGTTATATATTTCGCTAGTTCAAACTGTTAGTGAGAAAAATGTTTAAGTGATTTGATTCTTATTTCGATCACTAGATTTCTCCACATATTCGAGCGATTGTTGTGTGAGTGTAATTGCAAAGCACTTATCAATAAAAGTTTCTGTTCTTCAACATTCATTTGTTCGATATTCACAAAGAATAGCATCCTAGCACAGGTTTTGTATGAGTCGAGACCGAATTCAAAGTAGACGCAATAATTGCGGGAATTGACAACTCCCATTAAAGAGTGGATACGGTTTGATCAACTTTAGCTTTCACTTGCATACCTTACAACTTTTCTTTGTTTTCTACGTATACTTTCTATTTCGAAGTTTATAATATGTCTATATGTCATAATGAATATTTCATGCTAATTCTTTTATGTTAATCAAGTTATATGTGTTGGCCCGTTAATTTTAAGAGTAGTTTCGAGGTTAACAATATCGTGTCTAATCACTGTATCTATGACATAACGCTGTTTAGTGAGCTGACATTTTTGGAATGGTAACTTGCTAAATGTGGCTATGTGTTGTCCAGGTTTATATAATAGTCTTATCTCGTTTGTGCTAGGATTAGAAAAGTTATTTCATGTGTTGCTCTACGGCGAATCATTGAACATTTGAATGTGTTGAGCGGGGTTTGTTAGATTAGTCTAGTGCGTCGTAGCATCTTTATTGATCTTGCATGTTTTCTTTGCTATACTTATTCATAGTACAGATTCTATATATTTAGATTCTCTAATCTTCCACATCTATATGTACTCAACTTTTCATTCTGATCTTCCTATCCAAAAATCTCAAAACTATTTTTATTTTCTTTTACTTTGTCTTTCATTATTGATCTTTAAACCTGGTTCCTTCTCTGTGGGTTCGATATCTTCTAAAACTACATCACAATTTTATACTTGCAGTTATCATCATTTTTCTATGTGATAAGGGGTATTGACAACACCTACATTTTTCGTGAACAAGCTTTTGGTATTATTATTGAGGATAAGCCTTACTAAACGAGTATAGCCAAGTCTCACGAACAATTTTTTGGAACCATTAGTTATTAAACTTATTAGTGGAAAAGTGGCGATCATTAACACATGAATGTATTCAGGTAATACATTGAGAACGCTATAAGACAAACACTTGAAAATAACTATATCCATGTGTAGATGTCATGTCGTATTGTAGTATTATTACAAGTATCCTTAAACTTGAGATACTGGTTACCTCTTATGGGAGTTACTATACTTTAGGTCATACTTATTCGTACCCTAGTAATCAGGATGATAAGGGTGATTATGAGTATAGTGATGATCTCTCGTTGATAAGCCGAGTAGTCAAGATGGGATTCATCGCTCCTGATATAGTGATATAATGGGAATTTTTCCTTAAGGCCTCTTGTTGAAGTGACACACTCATAAATCTCATATCAAAGTATGACATTGAAAGAAAAAGTTTCTAGTAAATCTCGATACATAATGGTGAGTGGTGTTCTTCATGAACAAGTTCAATTCCAGGATAGCTATGGCTATTATATGAGATAACACTTAATTTTGTCTTAATAAACTGGATGGTACTTTACCTGATGGAAGGAGTGTATTATATTGGTTACTATTGCAGTACCGGATCAAGTCACAAGCACATGATGTTCAAAGTATCGGGGGATCATAAGCTTTTTCTAGGAAGCCCATTTGATCGTCTAAATTTATCGGGTTCCATATCAGTTTGTAACATTGAACCTAAAGCTTTATGGATGGGAACCTAAGTTTAGGTTAACCTCTAGTTGCTCTATACTTTGGGATCCTATGAGGTCACACACTTTGGTTCTTTACCAAACTAAGTAAAGAACATATAAACTAGGTCTATGTTGGATGAATTATTAATTGGTTTGACAATTAAAGGAATTTTAAGGAGGAATAAAATTATGTTGAGCAAAAGGGAATTTTTCTAGTTGTGAGTGGGCCCCGCGAGCACGGGCTATTCACGAGTAGGGGGCTTGCATGGCAGGCTCACGAGCACCAAAGGTGTGCACGTAGGCGCCAGCATGCACTAGCTTGGCTAGCACATGTCGGTGGGTCGTAGGCCCGCAAGCGCTCGGCAGCGCTTGTGTCAGCCTGCAGCGCTGGACCACCGGCACAACCCGCAAGTCCATTACGGCTTGCTTTGTTCTGCTGTGTATAGCTTGTGCAAGTAGGCTATGCCGGTGGGTTGACCCGCAAAGGTTGGAGCTCTATGCGGTTAGCCCATTTTGTGTGATGGTAAATCCCATCCCACATTGCTAAAAAGGGGAGCATGTTACTCCCCTTCTCCCTTTAAAAGGAGCCCATCTTCATTATTCCATACTTTAGTTCAACTTTTCTTTTTATGTTTTGACTTCTTTTCTTCGCGAGTTTTTGCGAGATCCTCCATGAGTTTCTATGATTTTTCAAGAATTCTTTTGAATACTTATTTCTATTTTGAAAAGATTCTTCTTAGTTATATTTTTGGGTTGGTCTATGAGCGATCTAGCAGCTAATTGTTAATTAACAAGTCCTTCCTCTACATGAGGTTTTGGTCAGTTGGGATCCTTGTTGACTAATCACAGAGGCTGTCCTAGTTTGGAGGCTTATTCTAACAGAGTGTTGTTCGATTATTCTAAGGGAGCGTCACAGCAAAGGAAAGGCATGCATCAACTGCTAATGCTCTAATCTTAGATGCTCGATTTCTTTTATTATGTTTTATAAACCTATAAGCATTTATGGAATGTTTCAATTTAGATTATGTCAATCATGTTTGCTTAGGAGATACTTTAGGGTTAATCTTAAGTTTTTAAACTCCACCATGCAAGTTTGCATGTTTATTTACTACCTTAATTAGCCAACACTCTATGTCATCATCATCCTCATCACTAATCACTTGAAGTGATCTTCTAGATCTAGTAGTGGCATATCTCTTCTTTTGGACTCCTTTGATTTTAGAGATCACTTTCTCCACTTGCTCAGCAGCGCTTGGACTGATTGTATCTTTGTCCTCCTTGGCTTTCTTGGATTCTTGCTAAGAAACCCCTTCTCTAGCTTCCTTAAACTTCCTCTTGCTGTTTCTCAAACCTTGTTCTAGCTCAACCATTGTCGTTTTTTAGACTTTGGAGATGAATTCAGGAGGAGGAGGAGGAGGAAGAGATGATTTTGCTTCTGCAGCTTCTTTCTCTTCCAGCTTTAACTTGGTCCCAACTTCCCTCTGAGTCCTAGTCTTTAGATTCAACCTTTTTTAGGCTGTGGCAAGCATAACTGTTGCCTTGGTTCTTACTAGGCTGGCTCTTTTCCTTTGAGCCGTATCCTTCACTACTGGAATGGTTGGAGCTTTAACTAGTTGAGCCTTAAGGGGCAATTCATCAACGGATTTCCCACTAGATCCTTCAACCTCATCCATAGGGGAATCTTCATCCTCCTTCAATACATCTTCTAGAAAGACTGTTGGTTCCACCTTGATCTTCTTCATCTTTAAATCATGGGCTTTGGTATACCCAGAATGCAGTTGAGAGAACTTTAGCTTTCTGAAGTGATTAAAGTCAAGAGTCTTCTACAAATGTAGGAGCCAATCTTTTTCCTTCTCATGTCTTGATACATATATTTCGATAGCCTTTACAATTGCAATGATGAGATAACTATATTGGTATACTAAGGTTACCTTGGTGAAATGGTGCAAAATGAGTACATGCTAATTGAGCTGCTTTCCTTCCACCATATGGTGGATAGTAGACCACTTGAACTTGGTGCAGCTAGTGAAAGATCGAGTCTTTGGTAGCAAAAATTTCACTAAAAGCTCATAACATGCTCTAGCCCTCCATGTCATTCTTGAGGCATTGATTTTTCTTGAGCCATAGTCTACCAAAAGTTCCCAATCCTCCGATACAACCACTTCCTCTTCATCGTCATTTCTTCTCAGCATCGTTCATAGGCATATGCAAGATATTCCTAATAAGTTTAATAGAGATAAGATAAGATTTCTTCTCTACCTCAATCATTAGGATATCTGGAAGGCCCCCAATTGTGTAGAAGTTTTTATAAAAGCTCTTCATAACCTCCTTGATTGCTGGTCCATCAAGAAGGAAGAAATTGCTGAGATTTTGTTTCTTGATCACCCAATGCATGGTCTTGTTCTTGAGGATCTCTTCATAATCAACTTCATACACAATGCCAAAACCCTTTTCAGCTTTGTTCCACTTTACCTGAGTGAACACCATTCCTTGTGGAAAAATAATCCTTTTAGTGGTTCCATCTATGTTGCCAAACATGTTCCTCTAAGATTTTGATTGAAGAATATAATGAACTACTTGTTGGTTTTGTTCAGAAGATGCCATTGCAGAGAATTTGAGAGAAAAAGATTCGGGTTCTTTAGAGAGTAATTGCTTTGAGAGATAGAATGAAAGTGAGTTTCTCTCTCTAGCTTGCTCTCCCTTACATAGGTGATTTCCCTACAACACATCACACATCCTCTCCATAAGCAAAGATCAAGTTTAATGGTGAAATTGAACAAGGATTTAACTGACTTAGTTAAACAATGTTGCGTAGGTTCAAACAGTAGCAATTTAAAAAGACCTTTCAATAAAGTACCTTTTTGAGATTTTAACCAGGAAAACTTAAACTAATATTGTTAACATAAACATAAACAGGGTTAAATACATGTTACCTTATTCTGCTCAGCATAGCTTTTGATGCTTAGACAAAGTTTCTAGAATTTCATCAAATTGGGTTAGCCATTCAAATTAGCTCTCTAAGAATGTTGAATTGCTCCTTTGCTAATGGTTTGGTGAATATATCATCTCGCTGCTCCTCTAAGGGAAAGTACTCCAATTTGACATCTCCCCTGAGCACATGATCCCTTATGAAGTGATGTTTTATATTGACATGCCTCATCCTACCATGTTGAATTAGATTCTTGGATAGGTTAACTACGCTTTTGTTATCACACATAACTTCAAGGCATTTTGATTTTGTATCATAATCCTCAAGTTGCTGCTTAACCCATAGCAATTGTGCTATGCAACTACCTACTACCATGTACTTAGCTTCTACAGTACTCAATGCAACAAACGTTTGCTTCTTTCTATACCAGGAGACAAGACATTCTCTAGGGAAATGGAATCCTACAATGGAGCTTTTTCTAATGAGCTTTTCCTTCCATAATCTACATATGTGTATCCTTTAGGAGTGAAATTTGAGTTGTTGGGATACCACAGACCTGCATAAATAGAACCTTGCAAGTACTAGAGAATTCTCTTAACAGTTGGTAAGTGAGATTCTTTGGGGTCAGCTTGATAATGTGTTTGCAAGGTTTCGAATCTAATAACTCCTAGGATTTTTTATCTAATAAACAAGCCAAAAACCTTTTCTCCCACTTTCCTACTGATAATATATAAGTTCAAAATACGAACAAGTGTTGTCAGTACTGCTTATCTAAATAGAAAAATGGTGACCACTGCAAGTATACTGTTACAATGTAGTTTTAAAAGATATCGATCCCACAGGGAAGGACTAGCTCTAAAGATCAACAAGAAAAATGGAATAAAGAAAATAAAATATTTTTGGATTTTAGTTGGGAGGATTAGAATGAAGAATGGATATATATATGTATGGAAGAATAGAGATTGTAAATATATAGATTTTTCCTACAAAATAAGTATAGCAAATAAAACATGCAAGTTCAACAAAGTTATTACATTCACTAGACTAATTTAACATAATCGGTTCTAGACACTCAGATGTTCAATGATTCACCGCAGAGCAACACATGAAATGACTTTTCTAAATCTAGTGAAAACAAATTAAGATGATTATATAACCCGGACAACAATATTGCTATGCTTAGTACGGGATGCTCTCACATAGCCACATTTAGCAAGTTACCATTCCAAAAATGTTGGCTCACTAAACAGCGTTAAAATAACAGATCCAGTGATTATACACAATCTCATTAACCCTGAAAGTACTCTTAAAGTTAACTCAAAGGCAAATAACTTGATTGATATAAAAATCTCAACACAAAATACGCATTATGACACATAGACATATCATAAACTTTGAAATAGAAAGTATAAGTAGAAAACAAAGCAAAGTTGTAAGGTATGCAAGTGAAAGCTAAAGTTGATCAAACCATATCCACTCTTTAATGGGAGTCATCAATTCCCGCAATTCCTGCTTTTGCTTTGAATTCGATCTTGACCCGTACAGAACCTCCGCTTTGATGCTATTCTTTGCGAATATCGAACAAACGAATATTGAAGAACGAAAACTTTTATTGATAAGTGATTTGCAAGTACACTTATACAACAATCGCTCGAGAATATAGAGAAATCTAGTGATCGAAATAAGGATTCAAATCACTTAAACATTTTCTCACACTTATGAACGTAGCGAACTCTCTATCTACACACTATACACTATCTTTCACCCCTTTCTTCTACACACAATGCATGAAATTTGTGATGATTGAAACCCTATTTATAGAGTTCGAAGGGTTGTGTCTATCCAAACGAAGGGTTGTGTCCATTGGTTAATGATTGCATATCTTCATTGTGATTGGTTGAGAAGCTTTGATTTAATCCACAATGGATAGACACCTTTTCATGATTGGTTGACTTTTGATAAGTGTCTTTTCGTTGGTAGTTGATGGCGATTGATGGTGGTTGATCATGCTTATCTAGCGGTTGGTAGTTAAGAAGATAATACCAGAAAACCATCCATGTCGTGACCGTGATATATATGTTGCGACCGTGAATCTTTGATTGGCAGACTTCTGTTCTGAAGAAGAATAAGTCGTGACTGCGAATGGTTGTCGCGACCGTGAGTTGAGTTTTTCTTCAGAATTCTCCTTGTAACTTCCCCGATCTTTGACAGCTTCAATCCTAAGCCAAATCTTTAAGTTCCAAGCATCTTTTTGCATCTTTTTCACTCTTTTTTCATAGAATTCCACTTTTGATCATTTTACTCCCAAGATTTACATAGTATCTGCATTTGTATCAAAAATAACTACATACCAAGTGAAATCTTTTATATGAAGTATAAAAATGACTTAAACTATAGTGTTTAGTGTATAAAATTAATATGCTATTAAGTGTAATTATGCACTTATCATCTTGTCACGTCTTCTAATTCTAGGTTCAAGTTCGGATAAAACGGTGTGTTATACCCCAGGCTTAGAAGTCCATGATTCTAAGCGGACGGAGGTTTGAGTGCTACGACTAAGTCTCATGAGGAGGTCAAAATTGTTTCGGGTAAGCGGTGTGACATACCTGAATGAAATGAAAATAAATACCGTATGTAGCTACCTAATGAACGATTTGGTTATTTTTCCCAATTAGGGTGAAGTTTCGTATTCCTGTGCGATCATCACTATTTGAAGGTATGTGGTGATACTTGAATTATCACCTCATGTGGGTGAATGATTCGGGTATGAAGCATATACCTTTGAAGATTTGGTAAGGTAAGATTTTTGAAGTAGGTTCTCCTTGTATGGGCTTAGGACACCAATTGGGATATCCTTTAATGTAGGAAAAAAAGGTTTTGGGTAGGTATTTACCCCATTTGGGCTTTTTGGTGTGTGTAATTGCCCCAGAAGGGCTATGAGTTGGATGTCAAGTGAACATGCAACTAACATCGGTACCGATGTCATTACATCGGTACCGATGTCACTGAAATCAGTATCGATTTTTGTAAAATACAGTGACATCGATACCGATGTAACCAACATCGGTACCGATGTCGGAATGACAGTATCAGCAGAATGATTGCAAAATTCTAGAATTATTGAATAAATTTTCAATAATTCACTTCCAGACACTTTCACACTACTGAAGTGGCTGGAAGGTCCCTCCATGATGATGGATGGGACACTAGTGGAGTGACTACAAAGTTTGCTATTGACAGGGCCTACGTTACTATTAAATGCTGAGTGATTTGGCCTGTAAAGTTCAAGCCTGAGTTGAAGGGAGGTAATACACCTTGAGTCTGTGTAAATGCTGGTTTGTTGAAACTCTTTCGGGCTAACCAACTGCTAACTGAACAAGCTGAATTCAAGGCTTTGTGAATCGAAAGGCATTGGTTTGCAATAACCCTAACTGGTCATTTTCCCTAAAGTTTTGTCATGGTTGAGACTATCCAAACTACCTCAGATTCTGGCTGAATGGCTTATATTGAGTCTAGTTGTGTTCTACGTGATTTCCGGTAAGATCTCCAATTGACAGTCACATCGATAGTACAAATATGATCATATCATCCCTTGAATCATACCCTTCAATTAAATACCCATACATGATTATCACAATGGTACCACTTAGGGTTGTGTAACTCTACCCAACCTTACTCATGATATATTTGTCAAACACCCTCAATCGTCATACACTAAAATGTGTAATAATCTCATTTTATCTCAACTCCAAATCCACTTCAATGTCTCCCCGACATCATAGCATCCAGTCTGTACATATGGCATACATGATCATGTTAAAAGCTCTCATCTCATCATTCACTGTGATGTCCCTCCGACATCACAACCTCTTGTCCGTGCATATGGCATATGTGACCAATTCATGCATCACATGCATACATGTGTCCATGGGTATCACTCAGGATTCATTGTTTTACATTATTTTGATTACTAGTTCTATTTGTTCTTTTGAACACTACACACACAGTCTTTACTTTTTGTTTGACATAAACATTAACCCCTTGTTTTGCAGCCATTGCCTTACCTTGCATGCACATTATACATATTTATGGTTATATGTTTAATCTAACAATACCATACATCACATGCATGAAATAAATTTCTTCTAGATTTCGATGCCTTAATGTGATCCAATAAGAAATAAGTAACTTATCCAAGACCTGAATCTCTATGTCTTGTTGGACCATCCCCTGGACGTTATGCCTCACTGGACTCTAATTCCTGGAAAGAGCTAATCCAGGTGGTAACTCCACACTAAGAGATGGTGGATTCGGGTTTGAGCCGATCTAAATAATGTTTTTGCTTTCTCTATCCAAACTTTTTCCCGGGTCCCTAACCTAGTGTACCTTTTCAAACACCCCGGTGGACTGCGCCTCTCATCTCGGGCGCTCTCGATCCACCACTCCGTGTCGTGTGTTGGATTTTCGACCTGACTTTGGTTCTAATTGGACTCGATTACTGATGAGTTATCCTAAAAAATATCTAAGGTTTGTAAAGAAACGAGGAATGCTTCTCCCGAGGACCTCCAAGACCCTGTCTAAGTAGAAGACTAGCAAAGAAAAATTTATTACAGCTTCATCATCGAACTCGCGAGTGGGGATTAAAATCCTATGCTCACACCAACCCTAACCTACCCTTGAAGACCTCTTGATAGAATGGGCCCTTTCACCTATCCGTGGTGGAAACTAGACAATTAACAAGCTTATAGCTTAGTGTAACTTGACCTTGTTGAATGAATGAAATGCTCCTTTAATTACACACCTAAATACTATATTACAAGGTCTTCTAGTCTGATGTTATTTGATTGATTTAAGAATTTCAAGTTTTTACAAGTTGAATGCTTTTTCATAGTTATCAAAGAATATCTTAATTGAAGGTCTCCTCTTCTTTTTCTTGAAATTTTGTTTCTTTTTTGTTAACTCTTAACTTGCTAGTTTACACTTAGTTATCTTGATTGAATGAATTAACTTTTGTGATTGCTTAGTCTTTGCATGAATTTTTTGAGGGAAAGCAATGCTTAAGTATGGGGAAATTTGATAGGTAGAAATTAATGTCATAAAGGGCTTGGATAATCGGGTAACAATTTAATATAACTGAGCAGATTTTAGGAAGGTCTTCATGATTTTTCAAGTTTTTGTTAGAGAGGGAGACCTCCTATGCAGAGCTGGAAAAAGGTGCTAAAGCTGACGTGGTAGGCTAATGCCAGTTGATTGGAGAAGGGCAAGTTGCTACTAACGTCACCGGAGAGAGAGGAGGATTTAGTTGGGAAAGAATGTGAACTTTTAACTTTAATTAACTTAGTTTATATGCTAGTTACCTTTTTGAAGCAAGTGGTATTATTTTAATATTTGTAAGGATAATGTCTAGATATTTTGGCTTGAATGTGTGGTTGAAATTAACTTGGCTTGTGGAAACTATTATGGTCCTATGGGTTAAGAGCCACTTTGGCGAGAAATTAAGGGAATGTCCTTTAAGAAGAATTATCATCATCTTTATCATTATATATCTAATATCTAAGTTTACTTTTCTCTCTAGTTCTCCTATTGATACTTTTCCTTTAAGCTTTCTCCATTGATGAGTTTAGATGAGAAATTAATGGAGATGTGTGAGTAGTTCACCATCTAGTGAAGTCTACCCTATAAAAGGTAGTTTAAGGAGATCTTTCCCCCAACTGTAATGCATCTTTACCTTGCTTAACTTGAATGCTAGTGTCAATGGATGCTTTATTATTTAACTGAACCTTGATTAAGTTCATGCTTAGTGTAGTTAGTAAGGATCGAAAGGTGATCTGATTATCATTGAAGACCTTCACACACATACATTATATGATATCGAAAGATAAATGCTTGTATGCCTTGGGTTTCATGTTTATGAATGCTTAACTAATCTTAATGTTGCTTTGTTATTCATATGAAGGACTGAGAGGTGAAGTATGTTTAGCTTAGTAAGAAACTAAACTAGCTTACTAGGTTGTTTAGGGAGCTAAGGTTAAGATACCTTGGAGTTGGATTGCCGTGCAAGGTTTTATACAGAAAGCTAGAGAAGATTGTCTTAGATTTGTTCTTTAGGTAGACTGAACTTGAGTCCTTTAATTGTTACCTTAAACAACATTTTAATTATGTTTTTATCATTATTTCAAGTCTTTGATATTCAACAAAATCCCCCTTTCAAGTAATAATTGTTATTGCACCATAAGCCTGTTTATCATGAAAAGTACAAAATTAACATAAAGAGCTCCTTATGGGTTACGATACCCTTGCTTGCCATTTTTACAAATTAACACTAGTATACTTGCTAGAGGTTACTAAAAAAGTGCAACGGTAATCCATGAAGACTTCAATGATGCTCTCTACATAATTAGAAAAGATACTTATCATGCATCGCTGGAAGGTCACGGAGCATTACAGAGTTCGAGAGGTATTTTTCTGTAAGTGAAGGTTCCAAAGTACATGTGAACATGGTCTTTTCTTAGTATTCTGGTACTATCGGGATTTGATAGAATCCTTACATTCCATCCAGATGGTAGTAGTGAGACTTTCCTGCCAAACTCTCTAGCATTTGATTAATGAATGGGAGTGAGAAATTGTCCTTCTTTGTTACGGCGTTGAGTTTCTTATATTCTATGCAGACTTTCCATCCATTATGCACTCTTATCGGGATGAATTCTCCCTCTTCATTTTCAACCACCGTGATCCCTATTTTCTTGGGGATTACTTAAACTAGGTTAACACACTCACTATTAGAGATGGGGTAAATTAGGTTAGCCTCATTAAGCTTGATCACTTCCTTCTTAACAACTTCCATCATGAGCAGGTTGAGTCTCCTTTGTGGTTGGCTGTAGGGCTTTATGTCTTTCTCCAAGTTGATTTTTTGCATACAAGTGGTGGCACTAATCCCTTCTTTATGTTGTTGGAGTAAAGAGACCAGTTGTTGCTCTTCATTAGAACTTAACCTGCTTGAAATAATCACCAGGAGTGTCTCATTATACTGTAAGTAAGCATACTTAAAGTGATTAGGAAGACTCTTGAGTTCAAGTTCCGGTGGTTGTGTGATGGAAGGAATGAGTTTCTTGAACGTGGGAAGATCAAATTTAGGTCCCGCTCTCTCCATGTGTGGAAGTATATCAAGATGAGAATCACTTCTTCCACTTTCTTCTTGAAGTACATGTCATCGGGACTCTCTATATCAAGAGTCTTGGTCAAGGTGACCAAATATTCGTTAGAGTGATTCAGTTCAAATATTTGTTGGCTAATGGGGTCAAGGATATCAATGCTACAAAGACTTGAATCTTTTGTTGGGGTTGTCATAAACATTGAATGTGATCATCTCGCCATTGAATTCCATTGATAAAGACTGATTATATACATTGACCTTAGTCTTTGTAGTGCTCAAGAGTGGTCTCCCTAGTAGTAAATATATGCTTCCCTTCTTATTTGCATCACACATATTAAGAAAGTAAAAGTTAGTTGGGAAAACAAAATCATTTACCTTAACAAATACATCTTCCAAGATTCCCTCCGAATAAACAAAGCGATCCACGAGTTGCAGGAAAGTCCTTCTCTCCTTGAGAGGCATTATGTGGTTGGTTGATATTTGTTTACAGATTGAAGATGGCATGATGTTGATCGAAGCGCAAAGATCACACATGGCCTTTTGTATTCCAACTTAGCTTATGGTGCAATTGATTGTGAACATCCCTTGGTCCTTGAGCTTAGGGGGCTAACTTGCGTTGGATCATTGCAGAAACATTTTCCCCCATCAAGACCTTGTCTACCTGTTGCTTCTTTTTGTTGGTGTAGAGTGCTTTGAGAAATTTGGCATATTCTGGCATTTTCTTGGTCACATCAAGCAATGGGATGTTGATCTCTACCTTTCTTAAGATCTCAAAAATTTCTTTCTTTTCTTTAACTTTCCTTGTCTTTTTAATCTCTCTAGGAAAGGGGTGTGGTTTCGATCAAGATCATTATTTCTTCCATTTCAGCGAGAGTCGCTATGATCTCTTCCTCTTCTTCGGCTCTCGACGGCGGTGCTTTTACCTCCTTTTTGCTCCTCAAAGTGATTGCACTTACATTTTGCATTGGTTTTTCCTCCGTTGAGATAGAAGTTTCCCCAAGTTCTCAATCTTAGAAAGAGAGAGCGCTATTTGGGTCATTTTCTTTTCTAGATTGGTAAAGTTACCTTGTAGCCCTTGAATTTATTTGTTGATAATCTCGAACCTCTTGTGTGCACCCTCGGTGAGAACATTGAACAAGTCATAGGGATTCCTTTGGGAGGAATTATTGAACTACTATTGTTGTGTGACTTGTTGTTGAGATTGTCTTGGTAGAATTGGTACCATGTTTTGTGGAGGTCTCAAAGGTAACCTGGTTTTGCGGTCCCCGTGGTTGTTGGTAGTCATTATTACCCCATCCCTATGCAGGATTGTCTAGCCAAGCGGCCTGATTCCTTTATTGAGGTAATGCTTGCCTATTCTCATAGTAACCCATTGCATGGACTTGCTCAAATTCTGAATCTCCAATGTGAGGATATTCATCTGTTGCATGGTTAGTCTTTGTGCAAATCTCGTAAGCTTTAACAACTTCATTCTTGATAGCCATAACATGGACAAGTTTAGCCATGTTGTTTATCTTTTCATTAAGTTCATAAACATTGATCTTGCCGGTTATCCTTGAGGTAGATTTGTGATCATGGTCACCTAACTACTGCTCATTATCTGCCATAGTCTTTAGAGGTTCCCAAGCTACTATGGGAGATTTGTTGATGAGGCCTCCTCCGCTTGCTGCATCAATGATTGCTTGTCTTGTCTTCGAGGAGTCCTTCATAAAAGATTTGGACCAAGGCTTGTGATGTGTAACCATGAGGAGGGTAGCAAGTGGCATGGTGCTGAAATCTCTCAAAAAATTCATGGAGATTCTCGGTTTCCTTCATCTTGGTTGTGAAAATCTTCCTTCTTAAAGTGGTTGCTGTCATTGCTGGAAAGAATTTTTTCCGAAAAGACTTTGAACATCTCTGCCAATGTTGTGATTGATCTTAGTGCTAGATAGCAAAACCAATCTTTCGTTGTATCTTTAAGAGAAAAAAGGAAAACTTTGAGCTTTACCAAGTCTAAAGAGACTCTTTGTGGCTTCATTGTAGCTCCCGTCATGTGGAACTATTGCAAGTGTTTGTATGAATCTTCAGTGGCTCTCTCGGTGAATTTTGGTAAGCTCTGGATAAATCTAGACCTCATCTCAAAATTATTAGCTTCAGTCTCCACCGGGTAAGTAATGCATAGCAATTGTTGATTCACCATGACCTTTACATGGTCCTTAATTGATCACTTTGTGTTAGCCATGGTCACTATGGCTTCTTGTAATTTAGTGTCTAAGTCAGTCTAGTCGAACATTCATTCTATTAAAGTTGGGTTGTTGTTGGGTTTGGTTGAAGTCTCTGTAAGATGTCAGAACTCTATTTCTTCGTGAACTTGCTAAAAATCCACCTCCTATCATGGATGAGAGCATCCATCTTATACTAAAGCATAACCTTAGTGGCAATCCTTCATGTAATAACACAAATCTTGCTAATCTTGGAATTGCATAGGCAGCTCCACTAAAGCCTTCATATTGCCTCCATCTTGGCAGCCAAAACTTTAGATACTTTTAGGGTTTCAAAAACTGATAACGCAAGTTATATCTTATATGTTTGCAATGGATACAAGGTTATTGAAATTCAGTAAACAATTTATAAAGTACGTATACTATCTTGCAAACATTCGGTAATTAGAAGACTTGGATTAGTAAAAGGAGAAACCCTATGGAAATATGCTAACCTTAAGGAGAAAATATCAAGATATGGGATCTTTCTTTGGGATGAAAACTTATCTCATTGAGGATTTGTTATTATCATATTATAAAGCCTTCGAAGGAAGCTATTGTTAGGGTTTGGAAGAGAGGAAATCTGAATCTTCAACTTGGAATCCTAAGGTTCTTAGCATGGAAACCATGCTTTGATCCTTCATTGAGCAAGATAGCAACAACTCAGGTTTGGGTTAGGTTTTATAATCTACCATGGGAATTTTGGGAGAAATGTATATTATCTAGTATCTCTAGTGGCGTTGTGTCCCTATTCTATTTGACAAGAATAGGATTGATGACGCGTGTGGTCATTATACGCGTATTCTTATTGACATCGATTTGTTGACTCCTCTTAAAGATCAAATTCACGTCGATATTGCCTTGTAGAAGCTAGGGGTAACATTGCAGTACAAAAACCTTCCAGACCTATGCTTAAAGTGCAATATGATTGGTCACACGACGGTTAATGGCAGGAAGAATGGTGGCCAGAGGTTTAAACTGGATATCACAAAGATGGTAGGAAAAATAACTACTATCCGAGACCAATCTTGATCATTTTGGAGAGAAATGAAAACTGTTAGGACAGATGGTGATGGAGATAGGGTTTCTAGAAGCCAGAGTAGACCCTCTTAGAGTCGTAACTATTTAAACCATTCAATTATTGAGGGCAGCACGATTAGGTCGTAAAATGATTTGAATTTAAATCAAAGGGACAAAAAGGGTGTTGGAAATTGGGCCTATGCAATGAAATCAGAAGAAGTTAATGAAATAATTGATATAGACAAGTTTGAATATGCTCTATTATCAAGGAAAACCATTACAATTAGGCACTGTTCTCTTCAACTACAATTCAATTAAGTTCAGTTCAGTTAAGTTAAGTTCAGTTAAGTTCATTTAAGTTAAGTTAAGTTAAGTTAAGTTAAGTTTAGTTAAGTTCAGCTATGTGTAGTTATAAATTTACATTGAAATAAGTTAAGTTCAGTTAAGTTTAGTTCAGTTCAGCTTTCAAAAGTTTAAGAGAACAGGGCCTTAGAGATCCCTAGTCTCCTCAACAGGATGCCTCATCGAGATCTATCTGACAGGGTAAATGTTACAGTCAGAGATTCAGAAAAATCTTTGGCTACACAAACAACTAAAGCTTCAAATGATTTTAATGATGGTTCCAATTTGAATGAAGAACAGATAGGTTGGACTGTAAGGAAATCAAAGAAAAAAGCACAACTGAAAAGGGTTCAGCAGGTTCCGCCTAGTGATCGTAGTACGAGAATTCATAACCCCAACCATTCTAAATGAACGTTCTCTATTAGAATTGTAGGGTTATCACAAATGAGGATACCCCGATAATGGTAAAGGGTTTAACGTGGATTCACAATCCTATTTCCTATGTATTGCGGCAAAACTGATGGATATTTTTATTTAGTGTTCCTCAATACATCATCATGTTTGTGCGATGTATGGTGGTACCTTAGAAAATTTACAAAGGGATATGTTCGATTATATTTTTCAAAATCCCAGTAAATGCACAGGTAATTGGTTCATTTTAGGTGACTTCAATGCTGTTTAGGAGCTCATGAACATAGAGGAAACACTCCTACTCACTCTTCTTGTCAGGACTTTTGTGACTTTATTGACAACAAGAGGAACTTCAAAGCGCGGGTCCATTTTTTACTTGGTCAAATAATAGAGGTGGTATTTCCCGTGTTGATAGTAGGATTGATAGGGCGCTAATCTCCATAGATATGATAACTTGTTGGATCAATTTTAGCTTTATCACTCTCGATCGGCATAATTCAGATCATCATCCTATTCTTTTTTCATGTAACAATAGGGATGGAACTGGTGGTAGATTTCGATTTTAGGGTATGTAGACAACTCATGAGGGGCTTTATTAGTTAATTAAAGACCAATACAATCAAACTTTTCCTTCTTTGCAACCAATGCCTTTGTTGTCAATGAAGCTTAAGACTCTACGTGCTATTTTGAGAATGTGGTACAAGGTAGTTTTCAGTAATCTCGATGTTAATATTTCATCATGAAAGGAGGCTTTGGATAACATTTAGAGGGAAATTTCTTTTGGTGGAATATCATATTCTTTACATGAGAGAGCAAAGTCAAGTAATATGACTGAAGTCGGGAGACATAAATATGGATTTTTTTATCGTAAGGCTAAGAATAGGAATTATTTGATTGGGATTAAAGGTCTTCAAAATGGTGATCAAATCACAACAAATCGGCAGGATATCTCTGCTCATATTTTGCAATTCTACATATACTGTAGACTATAGACAGGTCTATAGAATCATTCCTTCTATTATTACCAATGAGGAAAATATTCAGCTCACTCACAGATAAACAAATTGTTAGTATTTTCATATAATTGGATCGACTAGTTTGACCAATGCGATCGTGACATTTCATTGAACAAGTCGGGAGAGTGCAGAGTGCACACTTGTTTGGGTTTTGTTACGATTTGGGGGGGTCTAGGGGAAGCATCCCCGGCTGCAGGGTTTGAGGGGCGCCAGCCCCTAGCGCGGTCCCAAGACAGCACCCCGGGCTTGGTCGAGCTGCTAGGTGAGCTCAAAAATTTTTTATTCTTGAACCCACACATTCTTTGAAAAATTCATCAAAAATTGAATTTTTGACTGAAATAGTGTGTCTGTTAGACGCAATTGAAACCCGAAAAAATAAGTCTTTTAGACATTTTTGCTACTAGAAACAGTATGCCAATTAACATTTGGTTATTTATTTCACCAAAACGAAAATGTCAAATATATAGAAAAACTCAGTTGTTTTTTCACAACAAATCAAATTCTCGTTCTTGATAAAATTTCTGATTTTATCCAATTGAAAGTTTGGTGAACCAACCAAATAAAATTCAATCTGATAGCATATTTGCAACTTCAGAAACATCCAAGAAATCCCCAAATTTCAAAAAAGATTGAAATTTGTTTTTTCTTAAGATGTCGAATGGTGAAACTGTTAAAGAGATGTCAAATAAGTTTGCAAAACTGGACAAGTTTAAGGATCAGGATTTTTGAAGATGGCAGAAGAAGATGCATTTTCTGTTGACAACACTGAAGTGGTTTATGTTCAGATCACTCCCATGCTAGAAATCATAGAGAATGAAACTGTGGAACAAACAATGAAGCACTGCAAATGGGAGATGATGATTACATCTATCGCGGGCACATTCTAAATGGTATGTCTGATTCCCTCTTTGATATATATCAAAACATTGAATCTGCAAAAGAGCTATGGGATTCTCTAAAATCATAGTATATGGCAGAGGATGCTTCTAGCAAGAAGTTTCTAGTCAGTAATTTCATCAATTATAGAATGGTTGATAATAGGCCTGTCATGGAACAATATAATGAATTATTAAGGATTCTGAGACAATTTGTTCAACATGACGTGAAGAAAGATGAATCTATTTCTGTTTCTAGTATCATTGACAAAATAGCCACCATCTTGGAGAGATTTCAAGCATACATTGAAACATAATAAAGAAGAGTTGACTCTGGTTCAACTTAGCAATCATCTTAGGATCGAAGAATCCTTAAGGGCTCAAGAGATTGAGAATAATCCTAAGAGAAAGAACCAAGTTTTTACTGCTTCTGCAAAAATGGTTGAAGAATGTGGATTTTCTAAGAATCTAAACAGTACAAATGCAGTAAACGTAAGTTTAAAGGAAACAACAATAAGTTCTCAAACAAGAAGCCTAAAGTGGTATGTTGGAAGTTTGGTAAACCTAGTCATTTCAAGAAGGATTGACAAGTTGGTAAAGGGAAGAACAATTCTCGTTCGAGTGTATCTAAGGATCCAGAAAAGCAACAAGGTTAGATTTTAATGCTAAATTGTAATTGTAATCAGAATTACGTGTCCTTAATATCTGAGGCCTTTTATGTTCAGGATGATGATGTTGCTTGGTGGATTGATTCGGGAGCAACAAGTCATGTTTGTAAGGATCTTTGTTAGTTCAAAGATATTCATCCAATCAAAGATGGATCTATATTAAAGTTGGGAAATGTTGCAATTGAACCAATCAAAGGACTTGGAAAAGTGGATATTGTCTTTACTTCTAGAAAATGTATTTGTTTAAGTAATGTGTTGTATGTTCTTGGGATTTGAAAGAATCTATTGTTTGGTGTTGTATTAAAAAATTATGGGTACAAACAAGTTTATGAAAGTCGCAAGTATATCTTGTCAAAACATGGTACTTTTGTAGGATTTGGATAATTATGTAATGGTATGTTTATGTTGAATATTGAAGTTTCTTTTAGTGATCAATCTTCTTTTATGCTTTCTTCTAGTGATAGTAAAATTTTGAATAAATCAGAATTATGGCTTGCTAGACTAGGCATGATGTATGCCCTAGATGCAATTATGTGGAGAATCTAGCGAAGAAAATATGTCAAACTCAGAGAGAAAGGTTGAGCTGAAGTATAGAATAATGAGGAGAGGGGATGCCTATTTATAGGGAGAGGGTGAGTTGTGGACTCACCGTGGGATGGGAATATTCCAATCCCACAAACCGGGAAAGCCATACGGATGCCTAGGACCCACGGGCTGACTCGCGCACTGCCTCCACAAGGCAAGCCCTAACGAGCTTGCCTTGTACCGCAAGCTTGGGCTTACGAGCGCTCGCCCTCTAGCATGCATGGGCATACCCTACATGTTAATGGCTTGCGAGCTTTTTAGCTCACGGGGCAGCCACGCAGGCCTCACTACGAACATCCCGTGTTTGTTTTGGGCCCACTCGCAATGGAAAAATTCCCTTGCTTCACTCCGTGCAATTTTCCCTATTTTCTCTTTTATTCCCTTTAATTATTAATTTGGTCCAACCAATTGATAATTCTTCCAACGAATTCGATAAACAAATATTCTCAGCATAGGCCCAATCTTTAGATTCTTTATTTATTCCGGTAAAGACCCAAAGTGTGTGACCTCATAGGATCCCAAAGTATAGAGCCGCTATAGGTTAACCTAAACTTGGCTCCCCATCCGAGAACCTTTAGGCTCAGTATTCTATATCGATATGGAACCTGATAACTCTAGATGATCAAATGGGCTTTCTAGAAAAGGTGTATGATCCCCCGATACTCGGAACATCAAGTGCCTATGACTTGATCCGCTTCTATAGTAGTAACCAATACAATACACTCCTTCCATCAAGTTAAGTACCATCCAGTTTATTGAGCTTGGATTAAGTGTTAGCTCATGTAATAGTCGTAGCTATCCTGGAATTATACTTATTCACGAAGAACACCACTTGCTATAATGTATCAAGATTGACTAGAAAATCGTTCTATCAATCTTATACTCTGATCAGAGGTTTATGAGTGTGTCTCTTCAACAAGAGGCCCTAAGGTACATCTCCTTTATATCACTATATCAGGAGCGATGGATCCCATCTTGGCTACTCGGCTTACCAACATGTGATCATCAATATACCTGTAAACACGTGTATCATCCTGGTCACCAGGGTATGAACAAGTATGACCCAAAGTATAACAACTCACACATAAGGTAACCAGTATCTCAGGTCTGAGGATACTTGTACTGCTACTGCAATAAAAAATGACACCAACATATGGATATAGTTATTTTTGAGTGTCGGTCTTATAGCGATCTCCAATGTATTACCCCGAATACATTCATGTGTTAACTCAAGGTACCTGTGAGCGGGCGACACGGAGCGGTGGGCCGAGAGCGCGCGGAAAATCATAGGCGCGGTCCACCGGGGTGTTTTGAAAAAGAGGAAGAAAAGCACCGGGTCTGGGACCCGGAAAAAATGTTAAAAAGAGAGGAAAAGATGAAAACGTTTTAGATCGGTTCGAACCCGAATCCGCCGTCTCTCAGTGTGGAGTCGCCACCTGGATTAGCTCTTTCCAGGAATTAGAGTCCTGTGAGGCTTAACGTCCGGGGGACGGCCCACCAAGACACAGAGATTCGGG
>CATIWQ010420005.1:0-12191 GCA_949673415.1 Euphorbia schlechtendalii | reverse complement strand
TGAATTAAATCAACTTTATTTTGTAGAATTATGATATGCTGGAGACGCATTATTTCAACAGCAGCAAGGTGCTCAGAAGTCTGTGGCTGGGGACAGCTTTCATTTGCAGCTATGAGAAGCAGCGCACCATCCATAATTGCTGCCCCATTAAGCATCGTAGCCATGAGAATATCATGACCCTAAAGAAAAGCAAAGAATACATTATAGTGGGTAACGAAGAAGGATATGTACTTGCGAAATGCAAAAATAAGATATAGTATGAAAATGATTAAACTTATTCCTTGTTCAGCAGAATAATAGACAATGTAAATTCCCATATACACACACACAAACACTCAGAGGTAAGACAATATACCGGGCAATCAACAAAAGAAACATGTCTCAGCAATTTCATCTTAGAGTTTTCGAACCCAGGCACATCACACATGGGACTATCTTCTTTCCCACTTCCATAGGCTCTACAAGAATAATTTTTAAATTAAAGTACAAAATGGTAGAAGTTCACCAGTATCATACATACCACTCCAGCTTCATGTCAACTCACTTGTAACACATAGGCCGAGGACAACGATCATCTTCACACTTGTAAATCTTTGCATTTGCATATCCGAGTTTAATTGTAATGTTCCTTTCCAACTCATTCTTAAAACGAACGGTCTGAAAATAAATAAAAACCAAACATCTCCAAATTACTTAACTACACATAGACGAGCATGAGCTAAATATCAATCAATTAAACTTTGAATACAATTCCACATAATTTGGTCTGCTTAAAAAATTGAAGGTGAGAATGTAAATTACCTGCACACCAGATATGGCTTTCACAACAGTTGATTTTCCATGTGCCACATGACCTATAGTACCTAAAAAACCAAAAACAAATCCCACTCTCAATACTGAAAATTAAACTCACACAAACATAACAAAACCCCGGTTTTAAGTATGCTACAAGCCCAACATGAAATAGTAGAAAAAGAAAAGTTACCAATATTAATAGTGGCTTGCCGAGAAATTACTTCAGGAGAGAGTGGATGTAACTTAGTTACATCCAATTTATTCAAGTCCTGCTCCATCAATCCTTTCCGCGACATTGTCAAATCTCAGAAGTTCTGCTTTAGCTAGTTTTCTTTTCAATCCAAGTTTCTGCAAATTGAGAAAAAAAACTGAAAGAGAGTGAAAATATAGAAGAGCAACTGGAAGATTCAGACTATAATATTGAGAATATTTTTATTTTGCAGTCTAATCCAATACATTATTGTGGAATCATAACTAAATCATGTTTTCAGATTCAAAATGCTTCACTTCGACCTAATCGTGAAATCATGTTAAAATAAACCCAAAAACTTACGAGCTCAAAGAAATGAATCACACCCAAAACCATAAAGAAAAGATAAATAAATCATACCTAGTGACATGCAGCGACTTACGAGAGAACGACGGCGACGGTGATGAGAAGCCGAGAGAAGGTGTGAGCTACAGAGACCGGTGAGCTGGTGGATGGGGACGGCGGCTTCGAGTTGCAGAGCTTAGGGTTTAGAAATTGAAAATTCAGAATTAAAAAAATAGCGAATCTGCAGGTGGAAAATCAGAAATAGAAATAACTATAAGGACTTGGGAGATGAGAGGAGTGATATTTTCTTAAAATTTTTATTTATATAATAAGTAACTCGATTAGTTTCGGTTATTATAGTTATTTAATAACCTCCTCCTTGTTATAAGTTACAACAAAAGCATTGAAAAATATATTCACGTTAAATAGTTGAAAAAACAGACTTTCAAGATTATGATATGTTGTTTAAAATTAAAATATATAAATTTATAAAATATTTGTCAGAGTTACTTATTGAAATAATAATTTGAAAAATAAAATCAAACATGTTTAAAAATTCATATAATTAAAATAAATAAAATAAATTACTCTATGAATATATTTATAATTAATTAAATTAACATTATAACTAAATTAATAAAGCTAAACAAACCAATATATATTATTCTAAGTTTTGGACCCAAATAACCATAAATTATTCTGTCAATTCATCGTACAAAATTTTCTTTAAAATAAACCCTAACCAACGCCATTATTCAATCCATTGAAACGAGAAATTTTGAATAGAATTACTCGTGTGAGTGTGTATATATTGCAAGAACTCTCACGTATAAAAATTAGCCTATGGATCAAGCAGACAAAACAGTATGGTGTAGGCCAAAGACTTTTTTTTTTTGGAAAAAACAATGTAATTTGAAAAGTATAAAATAAATTCTTTTGAAATGTCTCAAAACTAAATAAAAATACATAAAGCCCAACATAGAAGGGAAAGGGCCGCCGGAGAAATTGGGCCTCGTGGAGGAAGACGGCAAAGAGAGCCATACGTTGGAGGCGAGGAGGATTGAGATGGCCCACTGCAATCCCTTTCTTGAGAGAGAGTTTAACAAGAGCGAAACAGATAGGCACATCGCAATTTCTTAGAGAGAAGTACGGAGGGATAGGGTTTTGAATCTAATCCTCTTAATCAACAGGTTTGTTTTTCATCTTTGCTTCATCAATTTGGTGGAATCGATTGTTCATATATTTAGTTGTATTTTGACCTTTTTTGAATGATTTTTTCGCATTAGATTGAGCTTCAATGGCTTCCAATTCGAACAAAGACGTTCCTTCGGGTAAGCTCTCTTTTGAATTTTCTGCACGATCACTGTAATTGGGTTGAGATCTATTGCCATCTTCGTTTTATATCTGCAGTTTCACTTCAATTATTTGTACCTTTTTTTTCTGGAATCCGTAATCTAACCCTTAAACTCAATTGAGTAAGGGGAAAATAGTGCTTCTTGGTTTTTGCAGATGAGAGTTGTTTGAACCAAGTTATAATGGACCCTTTGAATATTGTGCCTCTTTTAATTTTCTTTTAATTTTTCTTGTTTATATGGATAATTGAGGCTGGTAACTTCTGAATCTCATTTTTACATTAATTTTAGATGAGAAAACAAGTTCAACAGAAAACTCAAACCCTAAAACTTCATCTGGGGAGTCTCAGTCTGGACAAGGAAGATCTCCCCCTCATCCAGGAGCTGGCTTTGCTCCAAATCCTTTTGATTTTTCAGCAATGAGTGGCCTACTTAATGTATGTTATCAACTTCTCTTTCCTCTGAACAGTCACGTGAACTGTGTTCTTCTGAATTATGAGAAGGATATTGTGGGCTGCTCTTTAATCTTTCTATTTTCCTTGTATAGTAGATTAAAAATGAGTTAAGGTTGTCTTAGAATTCAGTGCATTTCTTTGATGGATCAACAATTACCATGTGTAGGATCCCAGCATCAAGGAATTGGCTGAGCAAATAGCTAAAGATCCTGCATTTAACCAGATGGCTGAGCAGCTCCAGCAGACTATGCAAGGTCAAGGTGCTGCTCCTGCCGAAGAAGCCCTCCCTTCTTTTGACCCACAGCAGTACTATTCCACAATGCAACAGGTTATGCAGAATCCTCAGTTCATGACTATGGCTGAACGCCTTGGAAATGCATTAATGCAGGTACCTTATTGGGACTCTGGTTTGATCTGTTGCCTTGATATTGGTATGCTTTCATTTTCATTTTCATAAGTCAATTAAAGTCATGTTACAATTTTAGCTGTATCTCCACAGGATCCATCAATGTCTCAGATGCTTGAGAATTTGACAAATCCATCACAGAAAGACCAAATTGAGGAAAGAATGGCACGAATTAAAGAAGATCCTTCCTTGAAACCTATTCTAGAAGAGATAGAGACAGGTGGTCCAGCAGCAATGATGAGGTTTGGGCAAAGAACTATACAATGGTTTTACTTTTTGTGACTTGACTAATGAAATATTCGGAGCATTGGGATATCTTAATTTGCTTTTGAATTTTATTTTGTTAATGTGGTTAAAGCATAGTTAAGTTGGCTTGATGAGTTACCTCATGAAATCCGAACACTTGTTGTGAAGATTGCACATGCTTTTTCATCTCTCTGCACTTCACAGCTTATTCATACTGGGTTTTCATATTAACTTGAATGAAATCCATATGCAATGAAATGTTATCGCGGGCTTTGTTGGCATTTGGCAAGGTGATTCACTAAATGTCATGCTGGTGAAACTCCTTATAAATACAAGTATACAACTATACGAGCATAAATATATACAATTTATTCATGGGTCCTGAATATTAGTTCAGACTTCAGCTATCATTATCAATGACCAATTTAATTTACCTTAAGAATCTGAGTATAATTATCCTCACAATTTAGTGGATGCACTTGATTGATTAATGTAATTTAACAATTGCAGGTACTGGAATGATAAAGATGTTTTGCAGAAGTTGGGAGAAGCAATGGGCCTTGCAGTTTCAGGTGAAGCTGCCTCATCTATAGAAAATTCTGGACAAGATGAAGAAGCTGAAGAAGGAAATGATGATGAGTCAATTGTTCATCATTGTGCTAGTGTTGGTGATGCTGAGGTAGATTCTATATATTTTAATTGTTTCATTCTATTTGCTTGATAACTTTATTTGAACTATACTGTAAAATTATACTCTTAGGTAACCATTGTAATTTCATTTGTATGCCCTTATCTTATTTCTGATGAAAGATCTTATTCTTATTAAACTACTGGCATATAAACAGTTTCTTTTCCCTATTTTGAAGTATTTGGTTAAATTGATAGAATTTGTGGGTATTGCTCAGGTTTTCATCATTCACTTTAGTTAATTCAAACTGACCCAACTGACTTAGAATATTCCATTTACTTGATGAATCACTGAAGTACTTTTTCACTTTAGAACGTTTAAAGTCGCTTCACATGAAGTGTAAACAAATATCCAAATTGTTTAAGGCATGAAAACTGAATTCGTTTTTGACTTAACTACTTGTATGCAACACTTGTTTTTCGTAGGTAGGCTGTTTAATGAAATTTTTTGATAATTCATTAGTCATTTAGTCTACAGCTAAGATTTTGGAAATTGTTTTGAGATTATTTTGATGCTGTCTTTTATCTCATGGACTTTTCTAGGTTCAATCCTCTTTTGTCAGAAATTTTGAATTCTTAAATGAAAAATTGAAAATTGAAAATTGAATTACATGATTATAATTTGAATCTTTACAATGATTCTTATTGATTTGTTTATAGGATACTAGTTAAATGATATCAACTTCTTAACGTTCTTAGCACCTCTTAATCTCTATTAATTGAAGATTTGATTATATTTGTTGTTGGAGGCTAAAATGTCATATGTTATCAATTAGGGTTTGAAAGCTGCATTGGCCTCTGGTGCTGATAAAAATGAAGAAGATTCAGAGGGGAGAACAGCATTGCATTTTTCATGTGGATATGGAGAGGTATAATTATTTCTCAGAACTCTTTTCTTGTTGTGCATGCTTATAGAAGGGGCATGGCCTGCTATAAATAAATGATATATTGCTATGACTTGAGTTATGTTCTTTTCACCCAGCTTTGGTGTTCTGGACCTTACATATATTTTCCAAGAAAGTGATCAAATAATCCATAAATACTTGCACGACTTTTTCACAGTTATTCTTAACTATTACTCCCTCCCTTTTTTAATATCTGTTACTTTTGACAAGTTTCTTAATACCAAGATCACATTAAATGAGGCGGTAAAATTACTAATACACCCTTAAAGGTATTCTTCCATTAATACATGAATAAACTCTTCATTTTTTCTTTATTTGCAATGAATGAGTAAATAAGGGTAGAGAGGGAAAAAGATTGACAAAGAGGGTCATTGAAAACTTGGTATGAACTGCGTCATGTCATTGTTTCCTGAAATGCCAGCAGCCATCCTATTGCTCCTATTGGATTTGTTGTTCATTTCTTTTACTTGTTGGTCTTCTATAGATGTCATTCATTCTTTATTCACATGAGCATAATTCATCATAATACAAAACGACACGCTCAGCTTAATATCTATCATAGCTCTACCATGGGTAAATTTGTTTGCGGTGGTTCCTCCATACACCTAAAGCATGCCTTTTAACATTATGGTTATAATCGTGAAATTTTTAGTGCTGTGTTCAAAGTTCGTTTCTGCTATTAAATTTCTTTTTCAACTTTCAGGTGAAGTGTGCTCAAATCCTTGTCGAGGCAGGTGCAGTTGTTGATGCACTGGATAAAAACAAAAACACTGCGCTTCATTACGCAGCTGGCTATGGAAGGAAGGAATGTGTTGCTCTTCTGTTGGAGAACGGGGCTGCTGTGTAAGTCATTAGTCACACTATAAGATTCAATTTTGCATACCAAATTGGTCCGTCAACTTAAAACCAATTGACGTTATTGGAAACAATGACATGTGCCTTTTTATTACAGCTATTTTGATAGCAAATTCATCAAATTCATTTTGGTGTCTCGCGACTTTGCTTGACTACTTGAAAAACAAAACTGAAGCTTTTCTTTTTAAAATATTTTTCTTTTGTTTTTGTTCATTTTCCCATGCAGTACCCTTCAGAACATGGATGGTAAGACTCCCATCGATGTTGCCAAGCTAAACAACCAGCAAGACGTGCTAAAATTGCTCGAGAAGGATGTCTTCCTGTAAATCAGAGGAGTATGAATGGCATGTGCATGTTTTTAGGCACTTAAAAAAGTGTGATAGATGTTGATTGCTACATTTCTTGAGGTTTATCTTTTTCTTCCATTATGTTTATTTTGTTTCTTTACAATAACATAATCGATCTGTTTACTCTGCTCGAACATATGTGGGATCCATTCGGGTACGACACGGGGTTTATACTTTTACTATGTAATAGTCTCATGAATGGTGCTTGTTTGAGAAAAGTCTTTTGTTTCTTGTGATTACCAATTGAGTGCCGTTGCTCGAATTCCTTGTGATAAGAAACTGGTCGAAATGCAATACTATATATTTCTTTGTTTAGGGCTATAATTTATTAGTATGCAGATTAATGGATTTGATCATATTTAATCTAACGGCTGGGATATTCCGTCAATCGCGCTGTTGATAGTTTGATTCATCGTCGGGTGTTCTAGACTGATGTTTTTTGAAACATTATGTCTGCAAGATGAAATGTTGGTTTCAGCTTGCTCTTTCAAGCATTGAATCTAAGTATATTTCATTTTCTTTTGGAAACCATATTATAATTTTAAATGATTTAATTGTCATATGAAATAGCAAACTTGACATGGTGAATTGGGTACTTGACCAGTTCAAGGACTAGGATGACTGGTTAAAATACTCGTAACGATAGCATTTTGCTTGAATTTAAATTGGTTTATGAAGTTTTCTGCGAAGACTAGTGGTCTAAAAGAAATCCATGTAAATATTTCAATTGAATTGGTCAAGGAAAAAGTAATAAATTATTACTAAGAAGTTAAAATGGCGTAATCATTCTTTATGGCATGCCTATATTCCTCATATTTTAAAGGAAACACAATTCATGTGTTGTAAGAATTTTCTTTTTCTTTTTTGTAATGAGAGTTACGAACTTATAAATATGGTATAGATTAGAAAAATATTCGGAATTTTAATATATTACCTTTTAATTTTATAATTTGAAAGTATCGCACAAAAAAATTAACTTAATTTTATTGTGCAAATTATAAATCTTGAATTTATTCCTCTAATAAGTTTGAAGTTGTTATGTCGTAACTTTCTGCATGCTTTCTGTTAAAGCAGATGTGAAAATGATAAATAAATTGTTAGACCGTGGAAAGCGAGGTTGAGCTTATGCAGCAAAGTAGCAAAACTTAATTGATAACTAATGTATTGAAATTTGATCTTGACCAAACAATAAATCTTAAACCAGTTAAGATTGATTTAAGTGAAAAAAGTTTAAGTTCCATTTACTCGCGAAAGTATAAAAAAATTCAATCTGAATAGAAACCATCCAGAAGATGTATAATCAAACACAAGCAAATGATTAGATATATGCTTACAAAAGCAAAATTGTTGAAACATTTTAAAACATGTGAGTAAGAAATCAACACCATCTCCCAAATTAAATGGAAAAATGCATAATTCTTAAACTATAAGTTATACATTTAAATTTTATTTTACCCAAAAATAGAAGATTTGACTTCTCTCAAAGAGGTTTTGGTCAACCCTTTTGTAGTAGTATAAATGAAGTAAAGCAGTTAGATTTTTTAAAGTGAAATAAAGTGAAAGCAATAAATATTTTTTTAAAAGTAAAATGTGAAGAACGTTAAATATCAGAAAAGGGAAAGATGATCCCAATCTCACTTAAATTGCAACATGTAGGTAACATGCCTTTGCTGATAAATACATCAAAACTATATTAAATTAAATTAAAACCAACTTAATTCAATTTATATACCTTAATTTCATCAACAACATTTAGCCATACACACCGTCCCTCTTCATTTTAGAAACAGAGATATTAGAGAGGGAAAACACAATTAGATGATAATTAACTTCTAATTTTCTCTCAGTTTCATCCTTAAACTTCTTTTCTTAATTTTTTGTTTTGAAATTATCAAGTTATTACAAAAAAAATGGAAGAGAAAAAAACATCATCAGTTTCAGATGTTGGAGCTTGGGCTATGAACATTTTCAGTTCAATTGGTATCATTATGGCTAATAAACAACTCATGTCTCCTTCTGGCTTTGGCTTTGTTTATGGTATGTTACACTTTTTCTTTTCCTCCTTTTCTTTTCTAAAAATATGTATGAGATGCTTTTGGAACTCACAAGAAACAACGAAAACTTAGATTACTCACGTAGCGGTTGAATTGAGATATATACGCAATTTGATGCTTAGATTAGAGAATCGAGTTGAGAAGGAGAGAGATTGTGAATCGATTCTGGTTGTATAGACTCGATTCTTTAATAAAAGAAGTGGTGTTTGACGACATCGATGAGAGTGCATTCAACGGAAAGAAAACGACTCGTGTGACATTTTTATTCAGATCTGAATTCAACGACTCAAATTTAAAACTTACTTATAAAATCACTTTAATTATGAACCATTGGATCAAAATTCAATAGTTTAGATTCAAAAATACCCACCATAGATATTATCTAAGTATAAAGTGAATCCCGCACGAGCACATAGATATTAGGCTTGAAAGATACCTATCATACCTCTAAATATTTTCTTATCAAAATAAAGTAGTATTCAACCATTCAATTGTTATTACAAACTAAGGGCCAGTTTGGGATTGCATTCCCAGACTGCTTTTCTGAAAAGTTCTATTTTCAAGCTTTTACTGTAAGCAGCAGAGTTAATTTTGAAAAAAACAAATCAGACAGTTCCTAATTATATAGTATGAAGGACCAAAATGTATTGTTCAAAGTTAAAATATGTATTTCTATTAAAAGTTTGTGAGTGCAACTTATTGAGACAAAAGCTTAAAAGCAATACCAAACAGACCCTAAGATATTTCAGTTACTTTTTGTCTTAAACTCGGGTCGAAAAGTGTCGTATGTTATCAACTAATGTACAATTTTTTTTTCTTAAATTGTTGTGCAGCAACAACATTGACAGGATTGCATTTCACAATGACGGCAATGATAGGAATGGTATCAAATGCAAGTGGATATTCTTCTGCAACAAAACATGTCCCAAATTGGGAACTTATTTGGTTTTCAGTTGTTGCAAATGTCTCTATTACTAGCATGAATTTGAGTCTCATGCTCAATTCTGTTGGCTTTTATCAGGTCATTATTTTATTATGCATTTGCACTTTATTTTTCTCACCACCAACAACAACCAAACCTTAATCCAACGAATGCTAATCGGGCACCATCCCCACCCGAATCGTCAGAAATAAAAGATCACCTATATATTTATTAAAAAATATCAACTCAAATATGATCTGACCCGTATTTCAAAACTCAGTCGACGACCTGCGAAAGTTGCAATATTATTCCCAAACCCTAACCTGACAACAAAAAAAGAGAAGAATCAAGATTTTGACTATGCCAAAATGTCCCACTACATTTAACACTCTGACACCGTCACCACAATCTATAAATAGCCATAAGAAGTTTATCAATGTCAAAAAAAAAATTGCAATTTCATGTAGTACTTACCAATATGTAAAATTTCAGGACTAAATTTAATATATTTTCTGAATAAATTATTATAGATATCAAAGCTGAGTATGATACCAGTGGTGTGTATAATGGAATGGATACTACATGGGAAACAATACTCAAAACAAGTGAAGATGGCAGTTGGAGTAGTTGTGATTGGTGTTGGGGTTTGTACAGTTACTGATGTTAAAATCAATGCCAAAGGCTTTCTCTCTGCTTCCATTGGTGTCCTCTCCTCTTCCTTGCAACAAATTGTAAGTTCTCCATCTAAAAACAAATACTTTTTCGTGTTCTATAGTATAGAGTTCGTTTTTCTGTTTGTCCGATGTAGTATTCAATCTACTCGTTTTAGTCATGTGATATGCAATTTGTTACTTTTTTATCCCATTAGTTTACATCAGACACAATGTCTTTGCATAAATAATGACAAAAGGTAAAAAGTATAATGCATGAATTATGAAATAAATAACGTGTATACCACATGAATGATATGTGTAAATGGGTTAACAAAGCATTACAAATAATTACTATATTCTCTAATTTTTGTAAACAATTTTCTATATGATTATACTGTTTTACTATTTTACAATTTTTTAAATGTACTTTCTCCACACAATAGTCTAATAGTATTAATTAGCTGAGAACTTTAATGATCGAGTATATTTGTGTACCACACTCTTAATTCAAGAATGAACATACTAAAACGAAAATATTGTTTACCAAATACAGAGATGTGCTGTAATCAATTGAAAAACATGTTGAAACTGAATGGAATTATAGTGGAATGATAATCAAAATACATGAAGGGTAAATTATTAGGAAAACAGAAGCTCATAATAAATAATTATGAAAATACTACCTATATTTTATTTTTCTCTCAAATGATTATAAATTGAAGTTAGTTTCTAATTTTTGAAAATTTTGGTTCATTTTTATGAAACAGTCCATTGGTTCATTACAGAAGAAATATTCAATTGGATCATTTGAATTGCTAAGCAAAACTGCTCCAATTCAAGCTTTTCTTCTTCTTTTGACCGGTCCCTTTGTTGATTACTCTCTCACCGGTGAACTTGTCACCGATTACTCATTATCTGCTAATGCACTTGTAAGTACTCTCATTTAATCATTAACATTCATTTCTATATACATATAAGTCCAATAATTATGAATATTCTCTAATGTGGTCTCAGATCAAACTGATCCAGAACATTGTAAAAATTTAATATTGTAATTTAAATGATTTTTTAGATAAATAGATCTTCGAAATATGCAATTTAAGACGCCTCACATAGTAAGTCAGATATACTTATGATATGATGCGTATGAGTTGCTCATTGACCCTTCTCGAATTGCATAATTTTAGAAAAGTCTTGTTCTTTTAATCTGAAAGTACTCTCTGAATAAAATTTATTTCGGAGTAAATTTGTAATTGTGAAGGTGGATTACAGTTTGAAATTACATTATTCCATGTATGAAAAATTGATAATATACAAATTAAGATAAATCAATTAACTAATTATTTTGGTTTATTTTGGCAGTTGTTCATAATATTGTCATGCACATTGGCAGTATTTTGCAATTTAAGCCAATATCTATGCATCGGAAGATTTTCAGCAACATCATTCCAAGTTTTAGGGCACATGAAAACTATTTGTATACTTACATTGGGATGGCTTCTTTTCGATTCTCAACTTACACTTAAGAACATTAGTGGCATGGCTGTTGCGGTTGTTGGTATGGTCATTTATAGTTGGGCTATTGAACTCGAGAAGAAGCAACAACAACAACAATCAAAATCCAATAAATTCCTCGACAATCTTCCTTCCTCCAAGCCTACACTTTCGGACGAACAAACCTCTTTTCTAGAACACCAAATTATGGATCATAGTTCCCTTATGAAGGATCTCGAAATGAGCGGCTAATTACATCATAAATTGTACTGGCCGGACCGGATTTTCTATTGACGGAACAATTTGATCGATGGGTTTTGAGTAAAGCTTTTGACTTTGCAAGATATTAATATTTTGATTTGTATTGTGTATTTGGGCTATTGGCAATTTTAGTTTTTAATAAATAATCTTGGAATTTACCATCTATTGGGTAAATTTTTAGCTTTTAAAATATATTTATAATCAATAGATTATGTAGGTTATTC
>CATIWQ010419958.1:0-19321 GCA_949673415.1 Euphorbia schlechtendalii | reverse complement strand
AAAGAAAGGATGTTGATTTTATATATGTTAATATGATAAGGCACTCACCAACCTCTTTTGCTTGTCTATAATACCCTAAATATGATAATAACAATAGATTATCATCTCAATCTAATAGGGGAATCAATGTTACTAATCCCCCACACTAAAGTTAATAATCCCATTTTGGTTGTAAATGTCATGAGTATAGTGAAAGCCTAAATTACTAATCCCCTTTCAAATGCATATTGCTGGTGAAAAAAATTCTTAACCTAAATTACTAATCCCCTCTAAATTAACGAATCTTCTATGATTGACCACATCAAATAGAAAACCCAATCCTCAAAAACTCAAGGCAAGTAAGAAACTTAAGTTCATATATACCTGGTGTATAATCAATAGAGAGAGAAATCGACGACGGTGACGTGTGAGTAGTTCCGGCCCAGAAAGAACCCAAATAGAAACAGAAATTGCTGCCTTCAAAGGTTGAGCGATAGACCGACGGTGGCTGTTGCGGGCTTCAAGCGACTTCGAGGCACCGATGGTAAACGGGAGAAGAAGGCGACAAAAGAAATCGGGTACAGAAGATGGTGGTGAACGGCGGTAGCGACTTTCAGTTGCAAAGGGTGAAAATTTACAGAAAATTGATCGAAAAAAAGGCGCATAGTGAAAAGAGCTAAAGAACGCTAAAACAAGATGAAGGAGGAGGAGGCGTCGGAGAAAAATTGATCAATTTGAAGAGAGGAAAGTGAGAGGGTTACTATGTTAGATGGAAAAGCTGAGAGGAGAATAGAGAGGGTATTTTTTTATGGATAAATTTAATTTGTTTTATTTTATTTCATGCGTTTGATGTGCTTTTGGCGCTTGGATTCCTGCCTCAATTTTAATACTTTTTACCAACACTTTTATAATTGTAAGAAATGTGTTATTATTAGTAGGTTTTATCAACATTAACAAATAAGTGTTGGCACAAGTCAATTTCCTATATTAAAATGGCAACACTTTAGTGTCAACACTTGGATTTTTAGTTGGCATAGCCCATATATGGTGTAGAGCTCATGGCATATCCTTGCTGCCCATGACATCGCGCTAGCGGCAATCTCCCCTGAAACATAGTTGGTTGGGAGTTCCCAATCCTTGGGAATGATGATGGCATCTTCATCGCCAGATTTACGGAGCTAAGTTCCTGAATTAGGCATGTTAAGGATGCTCCCAATCAAATGAGAACAAATCAGAGTTGATTTACCTCCAAAGTCCATCAGCAGAACATCACTAAAGCCTTCTATTATATCATCTTGTTGAGCAGCAGGCCTTCATAGCTCACTTTATAAATCGAGCCAAAATCCAATCCATCTTCCCATTCTACTCTCGCTAGACTAATTCCTACTTCAAGGGTTATCTTCTCAGTCTTCCCTTCCACGTTAACAATAATCCTCATGATAGTGGTGTTCTTGAGTCGGTGAGTGGTCTTGGTTTTCACCATTTGAGAGATTTTGAGAGGAAATTGAAAGAAGAAAATATTAGGGTTTAAATGCTCTGAGATTTCAAATTTGCAAAAAGCAAGTGACCTACTCTCTTCAACTGTTCAACTTATATAGACGATCTCATCTCTCCTAGATACGTTTTACTGTCTCAACTTTTGGTGAAAATGAACACAAAGATTGACCTCTAATTAACTTGGTAACAATGGTTCCTATTCACACGTGCATCTTTTGAAAGTGCAAAGGTTTGAATTTTAACCACGAATTATTCCTCACGCCGTTTCTTTAAAAACTTGATGGTGTTATCCACGTGTCATCTCATGCTTGATCTCCAACACTTGGCCAAATTTTTGAGATTTTCATTCTTCTTCTTCATTGTGGATTTTCCATACCAATCACCTCCCTTAGTACATAGAATTGTTCCTTCGATAATAGTTTGGTGAAGATATCAGTGCGCTACTCCTCTGATAGAACATACTCTAGCTTGACATCTCCTCGTAGCACATGATCTCTAATGAAGTGATGCCTGATGTTGACATGCTTCATTCTTCCATGCTGAACTGGATTCTCGGATAAATCAATTGCGCTCTTGTTATCACACAAAACTTCGAGACAATTAGACTTCATACCATAATCTTCCAGTTGCTACTTTATCCAAAGCAATTGTGCTACACAACTTCCTGCTACCATGTACTCAGCTTTAGCTGTACTCAACGCAGTAGAAGTTTGCTTCTTACTGTACCAAGAGATAAGACACTCTCCAAGGAAATGACATACTCCGATTGTACTCTTCCTATCGAGTTTGTCTCTTCCATAATCATCATCTATGAATTCCCTAGGAGTGAAATCTGTGCTGCTAGGATACCACAGACCTACTTCAATCGAAATTTGCAAGTACCTGAGAATTCTCTTCATAGTTGCTAAATGAGATTCTCTAGGATCAACTTGATAATGAGCACAATAGTGATTGCAAGGTTTTGACTCTACTAATTCTGAGGGCTTTTATTCTCTAAAGATGCCAAAAACCTTGTTCCCCACTCTTCTACTGATAAGTTAAAAGTTCAAAATACGAATAGGTGTTGTCAGTACCGCTTATCAAAATAGAAAAATGGTGACCGCTACAAGTATACAGTTTTGATGTAGTTTTAAAAGATATCAATCCCACAGGGAAGGAATTTGGTTCTAAAGACCAACAAGAGTTAAGGGGTAAATGAAAATAGGTAATTTAATTGGAGGGTTTGGATGGTAGACAGATGTATGAAAAGACAAGAGAAGATGTATAATATATAGATATTTCCTAAGAACAAGGTTAGTAAAGAAAAATATGCAAAATCATCAAGAATATTTCGTACACTGGATAACTTCAACAAATACAGTTCTAGACGCCCCAATATTCAATAATTCACCATAGAGTAACACATGAAATGACTTTTCTAAGTCTAGAGTAAACGAATTATGACACTTATAAGAACCTGGATAACTATAATACTATGCTTAGTACGGGTTCCTTTCATATAGCCATATTTTGAAAGTTACCATTCTAAAAATGTTGGCTCACTAAACAGTGTTATAATCAAAGATCTAGTGACTATACACAACCTTGTTTACTCCGAAGTCACTCTTAAAGTTAACAAAGTATAAGTAGAAAACAAAGTAAAGTCATAAGGTATGCAAGTGAAAGATAAAGTTGATCAAACCGTATCAACTCTTTAATGGGAGTCATCAATTCTAGCAATTCCTATGTCTACTTTGAATTCTATCTCGACTCATACAAAACCACCGTTAGGATGCTATTCTTTGTGAATCTAAAAAAAAAGGATGTTGAAGAATGAAAACTTTTATTGATAAGTGCTTTGCATACACAGATACAACAAACGCTCGAATTTGTGTAGAAATATAGAGATCGAAATAGGAATCGAATAACTTATACATTTTTCTCACTAACACTATGAAAGTGGCAAAATCTATATATTTTCACTCTCTATCTATGCACACACTATGCACTATTTTTCCACACAACACCACCCATGAAATTGGTGTGATTTGAACCCTATTTATAGAGTACGAAGGGTTACGTCTATCCAAACAAAGAGTCGTGTCCATTAGTGAAGAGTTGCATCACTTTATTGTGATTGGATGAAAGGTCTTATCCTTATCCACAATGGAAAGGCACCTTTTCATGATTGGTTGAGTTCCAAATGGTGTCTTTTTGGTTGGCAGTTAATGGTGGTTGATCGTTGTTATCTGGTGGTTGGTAGTTGAAAAGAGATAACCATTATCCGTCACAAGTCACGATCTTATACATTGGTTGGCAGTTTTTTGTTTATGAAGAGTGATAACTCACGACCATGAATAGGTTTCACGATAATGAAATGCTATTTCTTCATGATTCTTCTTTACAACTTTGCCGATCTTTGACAACTTCTATCTCAGGCCAAATCATTGTGTTCCACGCATCTTTTTGTACCTTTTTCATTCTTTTTCCGTAAAATTCCACTTTTGTTCATTTTACTCCCATGATTTACCTAGTATCTGCATTTGCATAAAAAAAACTACATACCACGTGAAATCTTTTATATGAAGTATAAAATGAAACAAAACCATATCGTTTTATGATTGAAAATGTCATGTTAATAAGTGTACATATACACTTATCACACCCCCACACTTAACTTTTGCCTTGTCCTCAAGGTAAAAACAACATAAGTGTATAAAATAGTATTCAAGTTCGTACCACATTTGGTGAAAGACTATTTTAGTGAGTATTACATTCCCACGTTGCATAAAATTCAAGTAAAAGTTTGAAATTTCCCACAAATTAGTAATGTGCAATTTATATAGTCCAGTTTCATATCTTTGCTCTTAATGGAGAGTCAACTGAATCGCATCTTGATATAAGCATTATATGCTTGCTCGAATATTTCATTTTCTTAAGTATAGTATAAAGTATTAACGAAAAAGGGAGAACACTTTGGAAAGTTTGATCTCAAGGCATTTTTAGGTAACCTAGGATGCTAAAGACACTCTTAGTGGTTGCATTTTATGAGCCATACCACTCTTCCCCTTTTTTAGTGGTTGCATTTTATGCTCCATACCACTTTCTCTCATTTTTTAAGCATATGTTTTTTAAGTACAAATTCGTACTTTGCACCCATTTTCTGTGCTATAGTTTTTCTTTCTTCACTAAATGAATGGTTGCAGTTTCTACTCCGTACCATTCCTCACCTTTTGCATAACTCATTGGTTATCCTCTCTTTCTTTTGATTTTTCTCTTAATACCCTCATCCTTTATTGATCACTTCAAAGTATTATGGCTATAGTTTCACAACACTTTAAACACACTTGATACTTATAGGACGTATTCGAGAATAGCATATAAAACTCATAGTAAAACACTACTAGATATTACTCCACTACTAACTTATCGGTAGAATTAAACTAAAACTATATAACTTATACTAATTAATGTTGCATTGAAATATATTGAAACTTACTTGGAATGTTGCTTTTGAATGTTACTCACCACTCATCCTTGCCAAATGTTAAATGTTGTGCTAAAACACTCACACTCTCAACGTGTGTTCATACTCGAAACATTTTGTTCGAAATTTGCACTGACATCAAACTTGTAATACCTAACACTCACAATAACCTTGGAACATATGTTAGTATAGTATAGGTATGGATAATGTATAATTAACACAAAATCAAGAAAAAATTTCAAATTCTTCTATTTTTTAATTTTATATAATTTTTTTGGATTTTTGGATTTTACAATTGTCACCCCCACTAAAGAACGCTATGTCCTCATTGTGAGAGACTTTATTCAATTGAAAATCTAAAAACTAAAAACAAACAACTAGTTTAAAAACTTGATAAAGAAAAGAAAAGAAAAGAGTAAACCTGTTCTATTGAGAAGGAGAATTCGGGGGACTAGGAGTAAATTTACAATTTTATTTTCTAAAGAAAGATAGTAATTTTTGAAGCATCGATTTATTACTTTTCTTTAGAATCTTCATGTCTTTCTTCATTAATCCAAATTCAGCTTGGCAATTGTCCAATTTTTATTGCATGCTCACCTTTCAATCTTTTGGAGCTTTGTCTTCTTCTTCTTCATCTTCTTCTTCGATCATCGAAGCCTTTACAGGACAACGTCTAACAGTTGGATTAGATGGTCCGATAAAAGAATCATCATGAGTCGAGATTAACTTCTTGGTATGGTTAGAGTAGGAGTAGAAGGAATATACACCATCATTCTCTTGAAGAAGTTTGGTGTTCTTCAAGTAATTCCCATCCATATAATGAAAATACTCACCCGGTCTTTGGATATAGGGGATTTTATTTCTTACACTCAAGATGATTGGGGTGATAATTTTGGTTGCTCCAATCTTGTTTCTCATGTTCATAGAATTCTTCTTCATCATGTCCCAAATAATATCCATGAATTCTACTTTTTGCTTCATCAAAGTGCAAGAAAGAATAAACAAATCTTTCTTTTGGACTTTGGTATTCTCTACTCGACAAAATACCGAAGTGGAAAGGTATTTGTGGATTAGAAGAATGCATTCATCTTTAATAAGTTTATTGGGAGAATTTTTGGGATTAAAAACTCTCTTACCCGTTAAATCTGCCCAAACTCGATTTGGTTGAAAAGGATCTGTCATGCTTAATGAATTCACAATTTCAAACCTGAACCAAGCACTCATCATCTCTCTTATGATGGTGTAGTGTCTTCCTTGGTTGTGAAATTGAATTGCCCTCTTCTTCTTATCCTCAAAATCAAATGTCTCTAGTATCCAATCGTGATTTTTTAGAAATCTCATCTTCACAAATCAGCTTAAACCCAAATTAGCAAGATACATCTCCATTTGTTCATGGAGGCCTAAGGTTTCCAAGAATACCATATCAAGAAAGATCATACCATTGATTTCCAACTTATTCAAAACTTGGAATCTCTTCCCTTCTTCATGTGATCAAATAAAAAATGGAGAACCATATTCTTGTTGGTAATTCCGGACTTCCCTTCTATCTGCGGCTACCTTGACACAAGGCATATTGGTTTTTGAATTAAGGTTTGAAAGAAAGGTTTGGATTTAAGAAAAATTGAGATGAAAATTTCGGAACCTTTGTAAGCTTTATAGAAGTTGTGGTGGCTAAGGGTTCAACTGAGACCTATTTATAGAGTTCTAAAAGGTCTCTAATTGGCCAAAATAGTCGATATAGCCGTTTATCCTTCAAACTAGCCATTATTGGCAATTTCGGAAATCTGTCACGTATTAAATTCACAATCTGTAACAATAATATTCTACCCATTTTGTGATCGCGAAGGCTTGTCACGATCATGACTTTCCTCACTACAGAAATAGAAAGTTTTACTATATAATGTCACGAGCACGATCTATAGTCACAGTCGCGACTTTCTTCAAATCTTCTATTTCATCAATTTTAAGACTTAGTCCTAGAAAAACTTAGAAAAAAAATAAGTTTAAATATAAGTAATTAATATTTAATAATTTCATACCCAACATTAACAAACAAACAATTACACAAACAAACAAATAAACAAACAAAGAAACAACAAAAACAACAACCTGTACAAAATCCTAAATCTAAATAAAAATGGATATTCAGTTGGGGGGAAGCGATTCTATCATTAAGTCTATTTTATAGTAGGACTCCTGGAAATCTCGCTCGACATCAATCATAAGAGTATGAATGTCATCGGTTTTCCTATGAATCGAGATCTGTTCCTCCATAAGTTCATTTAACCATCAACTAAGGTTGGTTATACTTCGTTCTTCCTCCCTTGCAATTTCCCATTCTCATCATCTATCAGCTTCCACTCTATCATCTCATGATTTCCAATAAAAGGTGATTCTATCAACCCCAATGCACCTGACTAGAAATCCATACTTGAAGAAAATATCCGTAGTTAACTCCAAAATCTCATCTTCATCAGTAAAGACTTTAGTGGCGTAGGGCATTCTCCCAATCTAGCCCAACAGATTCGCCATAGTTTGACATCCGTACCCCGTCATTCCAAGGTTCTGCATGGCAGACATGAGCATCTCAATCATAATTCTAGAAATATCAACAGGTATGCCATCCCAAATTGCTTCCAACACAAATAATTCTTCGAGAATGACAAGGTCGAATGATAACTTTCCAAACAATGCTCCCCTTAAGTAAAAGTGTAACATGAGCAAATATGGGCCACAAATCCACCAACTATAGGAAGATTTATGTTTATACTCAGTTTGGCTAGTCAGGCGATTCCATGTTGGTAAGGGATCCCATCCAGGAAGCATCTTATAATAACAATCCTTCAGAAATCCCATATACTTTTCTACCGCTTTCCATATCAACTTATACTCTTTCCCATGGTGACAATAGACTAAGCAGTTCTTCCTTTCGTTCTTCCATACAAATGTGACCACAATTTCCATATAGTTGTCCACACTGTTACCCAGAGTCATATTCGAGTAAATGACAAAGTTAAGAATCCTAAGATAATACATAACTCTATCATATACATTGAGGTTGATAAAGTTATTCATATGGATAGTATAGGAACTCTTAAATTCAGCCTCCCTAATGACTTCAAAACTATCTCCTTCTTCTCTAGAATGGATCAGGAATGGAGCCTCGTACCAATCTTGGATATTTGTAGGCGGAACTAGGTTGTATTTGTTTATGATAACCATTAGAAATGAAGTAGTTTCAGATCTGGAATAGATTTGTTCTTTGAAAGGCAGAAATTTAGATAGTAGAAGTGAGAATTTAATGAGAACTCGCACATCAATTTTATAGGGGTTAGCGGAATAACCGTCGAATAACTGCTAAACTGCTGCAGTTATCACACAAGTCGTGATCGTGATAAATTGTCTCGATCATGACTTACAAAATTTGAGAAACAGAAAGATTGTAGAAGGGAGTCACGAGCGTGAATGGAAGTCTCGAACGTGAATATGAAAAATAGAAGAATTTCTTCTATTTATCGATAATTCAGATGTAATAATATAACGTATCACCTACAAGAGGATTGTTTCATATGCTTCACAATAAGGTTTAGGATTTGACAACTTAGATAGTTTTAGAAAGAAACACACAGATATATTAGGAAAATATACCGTATTCTCCAAATATTTGATCTCTAAGAAAGCACATGCCTTCCCCTGCAACGACGCTAAAAACTTGTTCGACAGATTTTGGCTATACTCGTTCTAAAAGGCTTATCCCCAGCAACGATGCCAAAAACTTGATCGCAAGGCTTATACTTTACTAATTATGAGGGCTTTTATTCTATAAAGATGCCAAAAACCTTGTTCCACACTCTTCTACCGATAAGTTAAAAGTTCAAAATACGAATAGGTGTTTTCAGTACCGCTTATCAAAATAGAAAAATGGTGACCACTGCAAGTATACAGTTTCGATATAGTTTTAAAAGATATCAATCCCATAGTGAAGGAATTTGGTTCTAAAGACCAACTAGAGTTATAGGGTAAACGAAAATAGGTAATTTTGATTGGAGGGTTTGGATGATAGACAGATGTATGAATAGACTAGAGAAGATGTATAATATATAGATATTTCCTAAGAACAAGTTAAGTAGAGAAAAATATGCAAAATCATCAAGAATATTTAATACACTAGATAACTTCAACAAATACGGTTCTAGACGCCCCAATATTCAATAATTCACCGTAGAGTAACACATGAAATGACTTTTCTAAGTCTAGGGTAAATGAATTATGACACTTATAAGAACCTGGATAACTATAATACTATGCTTAGTACTAGTCACTCTCACATAGCCATAATTAGCAAGCTACCATTCCAAAAATGTTAGCTCACTAAAGAGCGTAATAATCGTAAATCCAGTGATTATACACAACCTTGTTAACCCCAAAATCACTGTTAAAGTTAACACGAAAGCATATAACATAAATGATGCAAGATAAAATACTCTTTACGACATATAGACATATCATAAACTTCGAAATAGAAAGTATAAGTAGATTACAAAGTAAAGTTGTAAGGTATGCAAGTAAAATCTAAAGTTAATCAAATCGTATCCACTCTATAATGGGAGTTGTCAATTCCCGCAATTCCTGCATCTACTTTGAATTCGGTCTCGAATCGTATAGAACCTCTGCTAGGATGCTATTCTTTGTGAATCTCGAATAAAATAATGTTGAAGAATGAAAACTTTTATGGATAAGTGCTTTGCAATTACACTCATACAACAAACGCTCGAATTTGTGTAGATATATAGTGATCAAAATTGGAATCAAATCGCTTATACATTTTTCTCACTAACACTATGAACGTAGCAAAATCTATATATTTTCACTCTCTATCTATGCACACACTATGTACTATTCTTCCACACAACACCACCCACGAAATTGGTGTGATTTGAACCCTATTTATAGAGTATGAAGGTTTGCATCTATCTAAATGAAGAGTTATGTCCATTGGCGAAGAGTTGCATCACTTCATTGTGATTGGATGAAAGGTTTTATCCTTATCCACAATGGATTTTCATGATTGGTTGACTTCCAAAGGGTGTCTTTTCTTTTGGTAGTTAATGGTGGTTGATCGTTGTTATCTGGCGGTTGGTAGTTGAAAAGAGATAACCATTAACCATCACAAGTCGCGATCGCGAATCACATGTCATGATCTTGAACATTGGTTAGCAGTTTTCTATTTATGAAGAGTGACAAGTCAAGACCGCGAATAAGTTTCACGATCGTGAAATGCTGTTTCTTCATGATTCTTCTTTGCAACTTTGCCGATCTTTGACAACTTCGATCAGAAGCCAAATCATTGTGTTTCACGCATTTTTTTGCTCTTTCCTTTTCCATAGAATTCCACTTTTGTTCATTTTACTCCAGAGATTTACCTAGTATCTGCATTTGCATAAAAAACAACTACATACCACGTAAAAATCTTTTATATGAAGTATAAAATGAAACAAAACCATATCATTTTATGATTGATAATAAGTGTAAATATACACTTATAAAGTAGCACACAGCATACTGTATGTCTAGCCTACTAGTAGTGAGATAAAGAAGAGAACCAATAATTCCTCTGTAGAATTTGCTATCCATAGGTTTATTAGCTTCATCTTTACTTAAGGTAGTTGTGAACCCAGGATTTTGCACCAGCTCGCGCATTCAATGATGATGGCTTTTCAGGATATTTATCCTCGAATCTCATGATTTTCGACCTTCCAACGATCTTCAAACGGGAGTCTTCCTCGTCTCTTAATTTAAAAGGACATTTTAAAATTATTTAATTTTTCTCCTTTATTTCAGAAATTAATTAAAAATATAAAAATACGTAAAAAATCAGAGAACATCATGGAAAATCTGATCAGGGGGCCTGCATCGCCAATGGTGGGCGAGGAAAACCTAGCCACACGTCCTTGGCGAGGCTACCTCGCCAAAGCCTTTGGTGAGGCATATGCCTCGCCAAAGAGCTTGGCGTGGTTACCTCGCTAAGGAGCTTGGCGTGGCTGCCTCGCCAAGCTTCGGCTAGGCATGCCTCGGTAAAGTCTTGGCGAGGGGCCTGGCCAGATTTTCTCCGAAAACTTACCTTTTTTGGATTTTCAGGATTTTCCCTATAAATAGTAGGACATTTTTGGATTGAAGGGGGCTCAAAAATTCAGAGAAAATTCTCTTCTTCAGATAAAAAAATACAGACAAATACTACAAATATTTTATTTTCTTCTAATATTTTCTTAGATCCAAAACACTTTTAGATCCCAAATCTCATTATCTTTTAATCAAATTTCTTCATTTATTTCTTCTTAAATCCTCAGATATTTTCGAGTCTAAAACAAATTTATAACCCGAGTCTGATTATCTTTTGGATAAATATTTTCTTCAAAGATATTCGAATCCAAAAGACGTTTGGACTCCAAATTTTAATTATTTTCAAATCTTTTTTTATCTACTTTTCTTTAAATATCCTCAAATATTCTCGGGTCTAAAACAAATTTAGAACCCGAGTTTGATTATCTTTTGGATAAATAAACAATTATTTTCCAATTAAACCACAACTTAAATAAAACACGAATGAGGAATGCTCCTGGGGATCAAACGAATACGCCGAAGTGGATTCATACTGCAAGGGTAAGCCTCTGAGTTCCTAAAACTGCGAATTTCATGCTCATCTTCTGCTTCATCTCTTTCTGATCTTCATTTGTGGACCTAGGAATTATTTTTATTCCTTATTATTGTAAATAATATTGTAATTCTCTTCTTCATCTCTTATTTCATTTTAATTTTTATGTTAGAATACCCAAAAGAAGGGAATTAAAATTATTCCCGAATAACAGACCTCACCTTTTGCCATGCAGTCATTTTCACTAATAAAATTGACCAACATACATGTAAAAATGAACTATTTTTATTTAAAATAATAACTTTAAAACATCGACATTTTAATTAGGCCACACGGGCCTCGCTAAAATCAAATCGAACATATGTGATATCCCCTGTGCTAACCTTTGTGGATGCAGGTTAGATGTATGTTTAGGATTTTATCTTTCCTTCGGGTATTGCACATATTTTTGAGGAAATGTAATTAATAGGTTAGTGGGTGGTTGCATCCCTCAATTTTTATGAAGCCTTGTAATTTTTACTTTCCTCATTTACTTTCCGCATTTATTTACTACCTTGTGAATGGTTTATTATTCCGCTTTGTGGATGGTTTATTATTTTTGCAATACGTGAATCATGCATATAAAGTCTAAAAACGACCTAAGCGTGAATATGCGTAATTAAGAAAATACGATTTTCTATAGATGTAATATAATTTGATCACATAAGAAATAAACAACTTATCCTGGACCTGAATCTTTGTGTCTTGGTGGGCCGTCCCCCTGATGTTAAGCCTCACAAGACTCTAATTCCTGAAAAGAGCTAATCCAAGTGGAGACTCTACACAAAGAGACGGTGGATTCGGGTTTGAACCAATCAATAATGTTTCTGTTCTCTCTTTCAACCTTTTTCCTAGGTCCCCGACCCGGTGCTTCTTTTTCAAACACCCCGGTGGACCACGCCTCTCATTCCACACACTCTCAGCCCATTGCTCCGTGTCGCCCGCTCACAGAGGCGACTCCGCTAGGGATTTTTTTCTAAAAGCTTGTTTTTTCAAAAGTTTTAGATTTTGGATAAGTGCTGAAAATTATTGATCACATTATTCTGTTTTCTCTTAATTATGACATATTCATAATAACACATTGCAGTAGAAGGGATTTGCCCATAAGTCTAAGGTACCCTTATTACAGTGAAACTCTCTCTGGTACTAATCTGCCTCCCTGAGAAAAGATAGTACTTGAGTGGGTGATGCACTTGTTGCCATATTGCATGTACCTCCCTCGTTAGAGGCTTAGAGTGTATTTTAGTGCAACAAGAACCTTCTACATCAACAACCAATTTATAAACCTCATGTAAATAAGCCATAGGCATTTTCCCTAGGGTGTTATCCAACATGCTATCATGCATTATATTTTCCTGCAGGTGTGCTCTTTAGTATCCTCGCGGTACTAAGATGAACCAAACTTAGGATAGAGACTAGCCAAGAACCCTACATGAGGGATTTGTATGGTTGGAAGTTTAGATGTTGCATGCTAAGTGCTACACACTTATTATTGTACAAATGTCATACTAACCATGAATTTTTGTGCAGACACTCTAACGCACACACTCATGATATTAAATTTACATATCACGCTATCATCATGATACCACATACACTTAGGCACAATTGACACTATAGATCGTGTCACCCTAGGACAACACAAAACCACTTAGGAACATCAATTACCCCTTTTCAGCGAGATGTCCACTTGACATCCCGCTATTAGCCTGTACATGGCAAACATACCTTTCTTCTACTACGTGATGTCCACTTGACATCCGACGCTTAGCCCACAAGGGGCAATAACATATCCCACACATTACCTTTGAGATGTCCACTCGATATCCAACTCACAGCCCTTTCAAGGCAATCACAAACACCATAAGCCCAAACGGGGAAAATACCTACCCAAAACCATTTTTTTCCACATTAAAGGATATCCTAGTTGATATCCTAACCTAAGCCTAGAAGGAGCGAACTTTCTTACCTTACCAAATCTTCAAGGGTATATGCTTCATACCCGAATCACTCGCCCACACGAGGCAATAATTCACGTATCACCACATACCCACAAATAGTGATGACCACACTCTGCCCTAATTGGGCGAAATAACCAAATAATTCATTAGGTAGCTACATACAGTAATTGTTTTCATTTTATCAAGGTATGTCACACCGCTTACCCGAAACAATTTTGACCTCCTCATTCCATGAGACCTAGTCATAGTACAAAACCACAAACCATTGACCTATTACTGCATAGGTAACTTAGTCACCTCACTTACATCACTCATGTTACAATGTCACACAGACATTGTACAAGTCTCAAATCCAACCCTCGATGTTGGATTTTCATTTCCATAGGTTTTCATTGTTAGCTAATGACTAACCTATTTATTTTAAATGGATTGACATACATGTTATTTCACATCATGGCATGCTAACCCCTTGTGAATGCAACCATAACATTAAAAATCTCACGCATTTCCTGCATCATGAATCATATCACGAATCTTACATACATGGTCTAATATTATGTTCATGTACCAAAGGGGCTTGGAAGAGGCCTGCTTGCCACTTGGTCCGCGTTTCCCTAATTGTGGCCAATTTGAAGGGGGTTCCGTACATTGACTCAAGTGAGGACTCGGGTTTAGACTCATATTCAGTTCAATGCACTATTATGGCCAATCCACAAGACGAAGGTGCGAGGGAAGATCACCCTGCCCTTACGGGAAAAAATTCTCAGCAGTCATCAGTGAACGCCGAGATTGCAGCTGCCCTAAATGCCTTTGCTAATAGCGAATAGCTAGCATCGCTCATTCGCCAACATGTTGGGAGGACCCAGAATGCAGTGTCCAGCTCGGAGGTCACCCTTAACAATGGCAATCCAACTAGATAGCCTGAGGTAGGAGGACCTCCCACCTCACACATAATGCCCCTACCTCTTGTTACCTATTACCAGTTCGGTGTAGGACAAAGTCATCCTATCCAGCCAACATTCGCACTAGGGCCTTTCTGCCAAGGAATGACTTAACACCCTATTCCTAACTAGAGTACGTCGATCGCCTCACAGTTCCAGGTACCTCAACTGCCCCATTTCGTGGCATATCCCCAGGGGCAATATGGCTCTTATCCAAGCGTAGAGAACTCCATCCTCCAACAACCTGGCATGGTAGAACTATGGCAACAATTCTTCGCCATTCACGGTGCCACCTAAGGAACATATACCCTGCATAACTGATAATCGAGGATGAAGATAGCTTGTCCCTAAACTTCGCAATGCCGTAGTTTGATAAGTACGTAGGATCTGGCGACCCGCGCGCTCAATTGACGTATTACCAAACGATGATGAGAGCATTAAGGGTCAGCAACTGAATGATAGCTAAGCTCTTCATCGTCACCTTAGGCCACCTAGTCAACGAATGGTACAACCATCTTCCGCTGCATATAGCCACCGATCGGAATAGCCTTGCTCAGGCAATGATGGGGCATTATGGTTTCAACTCTCAGATGGAAACCACAATGCAACATCTGGAGGCCATAAGGCAAAGGCAGGGTGAGAGCTTCAAATCCTACTATACGCTTTGGATGGCCACACCAGTCAGGCTATTGACTCGTTTGACCCTACCAGAGATGATAACAAAGCTGTTGGATGGTGCACTGCCACCGTATAGGAACAAATTCGAATATGATAGCTTCTCCAACTATCAAGAAGTGTTTGAGAAGGCGGAACGGATGGAGCATTTTGAATCCATGGATATGTCTGAAGGGTATTAACACTGAAAGATGATGATGTAATAAATTAGCATTTAGCTACTTTGCCTACGAGGCTTCTTTTTGAATTTTTGAATAAAATTGAACATTGTTTATTTGCTTGATATTTTATCAATGACATCACGCATTCTCATAAACATATACATAATGTTTTTAGCACAAGTAACACATCATTTCATGAAATTAATTTGGGTATAAATGGATTCCCCATAATAAATTCAAATGATTTGACTCTTGAGAGAAAGTGAGAGATAAATACATGTATTTAGACAATGCGTGATAGCAATCGCCTCATCATACAAGGATAAAAGATCAATGGAAAGATCTCTAAGCACGAAACGTCCACTGACTCATGCAAAGATCAAAAGGATCAGAGCTAGAATAAGGCCAAAATGTCGACCAAGCAAGTTGGGACCAAAAAACTTGCACAATGTCACAAAGAAGGAGTCAAATCGTTGAACACGCTAACAATTCCATCACAACTCCATTCATAAGACTAAATAACTGACGCAATGTCACAAAGAAGGAGTCAGATCATTGAACATGCCAAAAATTCCATCACAACTCCATTCATAAGACCAAACAACAGGCACAATGCCACAAAGAAGGAGTCAAATCATTGAACACGCCAACGACTCTATCACAACCATTCATGAGACCAAACAACTGGCGCAATGCCACAAAGGAGTCAGATAGTTGAACACATCAACAACTTCATCACCACCATTCATTAAATCAAACAACCAGTGCAATAACACGAAGAAGGAGTTAGATAGTTGAACACGTCAACAACTCCATCACACGGATCACCATCATTCATGGGATACTCAAACAAGAGTCAATGCTAAAGATAAAAAGGAGTCAGACCATTGAACATGTCAACATTTTCTTCACATGGCCTGCTACTATTTATGGGGTAATCATCGCAAGAAACACCGATGATCAAGACTCATCATCACGTACACCTCAAGCCAGCAAAGTTGCGCGAGCACCCACCAATCGGTCAGAAATGCTGAATGAGATAACAAATGAAGTCGTGGACATGGACAATGACTGATCTACCAAGTCTTACACAATTGCTATCACGCATAGGTTAAAGAAATAAATCGATGAATAGTAGTGCGAACAAAAAAAATAAATTTGTATTTAGCCTGTCAATTAACACTCGGTTAGTTGAGAAAAAATTAGGGCCTACTTTCAAAATACTAAAAGAGTAGTCCGCTAAGTTGAAAACTCGAAAAGGGAGGCTCAGGAAAAACTTAGGACATCGAGAGAACAACATTGGTTAGAAAACCTGAAAGGGCTAATTGATGATAGGAGTTAAATCATTTGAAACATTTATAACCCTACTAAGTTCATCAATGAATTGTCATTTTTACTGAATCTTTATGCATATGCTTATCTTGATTGCTTGCATGCTAATGGTAGAATGTCGCAAGTAAACATCCAAAATAAAATAAAAACAAAAAAATAATAAAATAAAGAAAAATGAGTCCGGTGGATTGAAAACCTGAAAAGGCGGTCCGGGCAAAAATTAAGACAAGGTTCAATAGATTGAAAACCTGCAAAGCTGATCTATGCAAAACTTAGAACCAAAAAATATCAAATTCATCATCTCCTCCTCGGATTGGTACGAGGCAACATATAACTTCAACACTTCAGACAAAATGGCTTCCAAGCAATCATCGCCGACACAATGTGGGATCAACGATTCATCCAAACTTTCCTCAACTTAGATCCAAGCTATGAACTTGAACCTGATTCAACGAACCCATGGTCATCGCTTTGAGGAAGTCATCAATGGAATCCTCGACAAGACGAACCCTAGGGGTAACCATGTTCCAGCACAAGAGAAGGCTCCTCAATGGATGAAGCCCACGACGCCTATAACAAATGAACATACATCATATGAGAAATATTATTCATGCATAAAAACATGTATACATTACATTCACATCATGACATTTACAGGAAAAAATGATGCCGAACTGGGGTAACGTCCTAGTAAATAAGAACATGCACCTCCACATGAGGAACCTACAAACAAGATGATGGCCCACTCAAGCCTAAAGTCAAAATTGCAACAAAAGCCTCCTACAACAGAGCAGTTCTTGAGACATCCCCGAATTTTTATTAAACTTATTTATTTATCATGTTTTAATTTTTGATTAAAGGGGTAAAAATTTTTGCTTCACATAAACTCAGTAAAATAATTAAAACATTCATCATAAAATGTATTAACATTATACTTTTCCATGATTTGTTACCGGAAACAAGTCAACATCCTATTAAGGAAATTCAAAACATAACCGAAGGAGGAAATGGTTATCTTGATGGTGGAAGAAAGAAACAGCCTCATTTATAAACCGAAGAATGAAATGGTTGCCGACTACAATAGGGATGCCGCAGAAAGAAATGGTCGACACACTTACAAGGGGCATCAAGTACCTAAGGAATTCCAAAGAAAGAAACGAACAACACTATGAAGACACAGCGCTAGAAAGGAAGGCCTATGTTATCACCAATCAAATTTCTTCATCTATTTCTTCTTAAATCCTTAGATATTCTCGGGTCTAAAACAAATTTAGAACCCGCGTTTGATTATCTTTTGGATAAATATTTTCTTCAAAGATGTTCGGATCCAAAAGAAGTTTGGAATCCAAATTTTAATTATTTTCAAATCTTTTTTTATCTACTTTTCTTTAAATATCCTCAGATATTTTTGGGTCTAAAATAAATTTTGAACCCGATCTGATTATCTTTTAGATAAATAAACATTTATTTTCCAATTAAACCATAACTTAAATATAAAACGAACGAGGAACCTCCCAGGGATCAAACGGATACGTCGAAGTGGATTCATACCGCAAGGGTAAGCCTTTGAGTTCCTAGAACTGCGAATTCCATGCTCATCTTCTGCTTCATCTCTTTATGATCTTTATTTATGGACCTAGGAATTATTTTTATTCATTATTATTGTAAATAATGTTGTAATTCTCTTCTTCATCTCTTAATTCTTTTTAATTTTTATGTTAGAATACCCCAACGAAGGGAATTAAAATTATTCCCGGATAACAGACCTCACCTTTTTCCATGCGGTCATTTTCACTAATAAAATTGACCAACATATATGTAAAAATGAACTATTTTTATTTAAAATAATAACTTTAAGTCATCGACATTTTAATTAGGCCACACGGGCCTCGCTAAAATCAAATGGAACATATGTGATATTCCCTGTGCTAACCTTTGTGGATGCAGGTTAGATGTATGTTTAGGATTATATTTTTCCTTCGGGTATTGCACATATTTTTTAGGAAATGTAATTAATAAGTTAGCGGGCGGTTACATCCCCTGATTTTTTTGAACCCTTCACCCTCGCGGGAATCCTCGCGAGGTTCGCCAACGACCCTCGCGGGAAGCCCCGCGAGGGTCGCCTAGGACCCTCGCGGGGAGGCCCTACGAGGGTCACTAAGGACCCTCGCGGGGAAGCCTCACTAGGGTCGCCTAGGACCCTCGCGGGGAGCCCCGCGAGGGTCACTAAATACCCTCGCGGGGAAGCCCCGCGAGGGTTCCCTAGGACCCTCGTGGCTAGGCCCCGTGAGGGTTCCTTACGACCATCACGGGGAGGCCCCGCGAGGGTCGCCTAGAGACCTCGCGGGGAGGCCCCGCGAGGGTCACTTAGGACCCTCGCGCTGCCTCCTTGCGAGGCTGCCTCCGCGCGAGGCTCCCCCGCAATCGGGATTACATCTCCTTTTTTTTTATATATATATATATTTTTGTATTTTTTATTTAGTTAAATAATTTCTAAATTAAATTAAATAATTTTATTAATAACGAGGAGGGTTCTAATTCGGACACGTCAGGATACTTGAAAATGTGTGATTCAAGGTTAAAATCCCGTAAAAGCCGTCATCATCGAACGCGCGAGC
>CATIWQ010419764.1:0-10105 GCA_949673415.1 Euphorbia schlechtendalii | reverse complement strand
ATGTATATACATATATATATGTATATATATATATATATATATATATATATATATATATATATATATATATATATATATATTTGAAAAATTCCTGGAAAGGCAATGTGTCTCTCCGAAAGCTAAAAGGTTGAGATGGGAGAAATATTCGGGGCGAAGTCCCCAACTAGGTTGGTTTCCCCGCTTGCCTACAAAATTCCCACCCCTCTTTTATTAATAAAATGACTTAATTCTCAAGATGAGAACTAAAGCCGATTAATTACAAAGCAAATAATTCGCGTTTACAAAGATATCCGAGGTTAAGTGAAAGATCGAATGTTTATTACAATGTGAAATAAACGAACACAAGTAAATATTCCTTGAGAATATATCTTCCGAATCGGTTGAACCTTCAAAGATGAATTTATTACGTCTTTTCCAAAGGAGACAAGAAACGATGAACCATAAAGAAGGGCCAAAATCATGACGCTTGCCCACTTGGAAGAATGTTTGCCAAATGTTGAGGAAGTCCAATAATGAATGCGGAATAGGCTTCGGCATATCTAGCCAATTTAGGAAGAATTGCCAAGACGGAAGCTATGATTACATAGTAACAATGCGTGATCTACCGTTTCCAATTCACCACAGAAAGGGCATGATGCGTTCCCGATCACAATACAACCACGTGAGAGAAGAAATGAGCGAGTCAGAATCCTGTTGTGGAAAAGTAACAACCCAAAAAATTTAATTTTCGGTAGGAGACAAGCTTTCCAAATGACTGTGAAGTTTCTTGCCGGTTCTGACCAACGAGATAGCTTGTAATAACTCTAAACAAATGCTTTCGCCATGTACGTTTTTTTCTCCCCAAAATCTCATGCAAATCTATCCGCGTTTGTGGCAAAAGACAGCAGCCTTGCTGCAGCAAAGTTGGCGTCGAGTAGCTACTGCTCCACTGAAATTCCCACTATTTCCAGATACTGCGATCCTCCAGAGACTGTTTTCGAGCTTCCAATGACGCCAAGGATAACAGTTGCAATCCAATAGTGTAACTGGTGAAAGATAATTGCAAGGTTCGTTTCCAAAACAGACGAGAGATACAATTCTCATAAAAGATCGAAGAACACCCAACTTCAACAGAACATCGTTTGTCGTTGCAAATGAAGTAAAGGTGTGAGCGGACGACACGGAGCGATGGACCGAGAGCGCACGGGATGAGAGGCGCGATCCACCGGGGTGTTAAAACAAGTACCGGGCCATGGACACGCGAAAGTTTGGATGAGAAAGCGAAAATGTTTTTAGATTGGTTCAAACCCGAATCTGCTGTCTCTTAGTGTGGAGTCGCCACATGAATTAGCTCTTTCCAGGAATTAGAGTCCTGTAAGGTTTAACGTCCGAGGGATGGCCCACTAAGACACAGAGATTCGGGTTCGGGATAATTTGCTTATTTCTTAAGTGATAACATTATATTACATTGATAGAATACCGTATTTATTTAATTATGCATATTCGCACTTAAGTCATTTTTTGAGTTATATGCATGATTCACGTATATTTGAAAGCGGTAAACCATCCATAAAGCATTAAATAAATGAGGAAAAGTAAATTAATAAATTACAAAAATCGGGGAATGCAACCGCCCACCTAATCTATTAATTATATTTCCTAAAAAATATTTGCAATATCCGAAGGAAAATAAAATCCTACGCATACATCTTACCTTCATCCACAAAGCTTAGTACAAGATATGAGACATATGTTCGATTTGATTTTAAGAAGGACAGTGTGGCCTAATTAAAACATCGGCGGTTTAAAGTTATTATTTTAAATAAAAATGGTTCATTTTTATTCACACATATTTTGGTCAATTTTTATTTAGTGAAAATGATCGCATGGCAAGAGGTGAGGCCTGTTATCTGGGAAATATTTGTATTCCCTTCGTAGGGGTATTCTAACATAAAAATTAAAAAGAAATAAAAGATGAAGAAGAAAATTACAACATTTACAATAATAATAAATAAAATAATTCCTAGGTCCACATATAAAATGGAAAGAAGAAGCATCAAACGATGAGCACGGAATTCGCAGTTCTAGAAACTAAGAGGCTTATCCTTTCGGTGTGAATCCACTCCGGCATATCCGTATGATCCCCATGAGCGCTCCTCGTTCGTTTTTATTTAATTATGGTTTGGATGGAAAATAAGTGTTTATTTATCCAAAAGATAATCAAACTCGGGTTCTAAATTTGTTTTAGACCCGAGAATATCTGAGATTTTTGTAAAAGAAATAGAAGAAATAATAGAAGAAATAGATGAAAGAGAGTTGATTTGAAAATCAAACGTGTTTTGGATCCAAATTAATCAAGAGAATTTGAAAGACAATATTTTTGTTGTTTTTTCCTCTGAAAATCCGATTTTTCTCTGAAATTTTTCGATCCCGAATATCGAAAATCCCCAAAATTCTCAAAAATCCAAAAAAGGTAGCATTTTCTGGCGAGGCAGGCTCTGGATCCGGTTTTTCGCATTTTTCGTGTATTTTCATATTTTTTAATTAATTTCTGAATTAAAGGAAAAATTAAATAATTTTATTAGAAAAGTTCTTTTGAATTCAGAGACGGGAAGATTCCCATTTGGAGACATCTGGATACTCGAAAACTGTGTGATCCAAGGATAAAAATCCCGAAAAACCATCATCATTGAATGCGCGAGCTGGTACAAAATCCTGTGCTCACAAAAGGTTTGGGAAAAGTGACTGCAATGATTGATTTAACATCCAATTATCGTGTTAGAAGGATGCACTAGCTCCATTCCTGATTGAAATTCAGGATTTGACAAAAAGAGGTCCCAAATTTCCATGTTCTGTACACAACAAGATACAATACTCCCCCATATAGGAGATAATGAACGGTTGTCCACCATTGCCAAATCAGCCCAAGAGTTAAATCCGTATCTAGCCACACGAAATGTAAACCATAACGAGTCCCGATTTGCATCCCTTAATTTCCATATTCATTTGAGGAGGATGCTACAATTAATCAAAGCTAAATCTCGAATAAATAAACCTCAGAGATGTAACGGAAGATTTATCAATGGCCAACTAACCTTACACAAGCCATTTGAGCTTGAATCACCTTGCTGCCATAAGAAATTTCTCATCAGTTTTGTTAAAGCCAAATTGACGGAACTTGGCATCTTATGAATGGACATGAGATAAATTAGAAGAGAATATAGCACCGATTTAATTATGGTTAGACGACCCGCATAGGATAAGCAACTTCTTTTCTAGTTTGCGAGCCGCTTTTTGAATTTATACACCAACGGATTCCATGATGAAACTGGGATACGGTTTACGTTAAGCAGGCTACCAAGATACGTAATTGAAAATTTCTCAATACGACATCCTAAAATTTAGGCTCCAAAATGAAGCAGCTCATCTGAGCAGTGGATACCTAGTAGAGTACTCTTGCTAAAGTTGATACGAAGACCAGAAATTAATTCAAAGTATTTCAAAATGTGAAGGAAGTTTGGGTGTACCGATAAATCTGAGGGAAGAAAGCAAAGTGTGTCATCCATGAACTGAATCAAAGAAATGTCCAATGGTGATAGATCCGTAACAAAGCCAGGTAAGAGTCCTTTGCTAATGCTCACATCAATTAACTATTTTAGACCCTTTGCCGCCAAAACAAAGATAAAGGGTGAAAGCGGATCCCCTTGTTTAACTTCCTTCCGTAGCTGAATTGGTTCCGAAGGAGCGCCGTTAACGAGAATTGAAATAGTAGATTTCTTTCTGCAATTGGACAACCAAGAAATCCATTTACTATCAAATCGCATATTAACCAAAACCGAGTCTATGTAGTCCCAAGAAACACAATCAAACACTTTTCAAAAATCCAATTTGAGGACAAAGCATGATTTATGGCTAGAGATTTATTTTCAAATTGAATCCATTCGGTCCCAGAGATTTATTTTCACCGCAATCACTAATGGCTCTCCAAACCTCATCAATCGTAAATGGAACAATTAAATCCCAAGTTATGCGCAACCGAGACTTTTTTGAAATTAAGTGGTCGTAACGAGAACGGAACAAACGGGGCAACAGAGAATAAGTTGCCAAAATAATTCCAAACGACACTAGTGATTGCCCTTAATTCCGATATCTCCTCACCATCCACATTCAAGTGAAGAATACGATTGTTACGGAAGTGTGCCGATGCCGTGCGGTGAAAGAATGATTTATTATTGTCCCCCAAAAGAGTCCATGATACTCGTGATTGTTGATGATGAAGGCTTTCAAGATGCTTGGGGAGGAGGAATAAAGAATTCTTAAATTCTGACAAATTTCTTAAATTAACATCCAAGAGTGGGCGAGCCATCGCATCGGAGGAAAGGTTGAGCACAGATTGTTCAAGCTCCTTGATTTGATTTTTTAGGAGACTAAATTTAGACGCATGCCATAGCCTAATATCCTTTGCCAATAATCATAATTTCAAATCTATGTACTGTTACCCCTAGACTTGCAAATTGCACCCCATCGTTGCTTAATATAAGGCTAAAACGTTAAATCATCCCACCAACATTTTAGTGGCCAAAAAGGCCAAGATCGTTGAATTATGGGAGGTCTCGACCGGAACAAAATGGGTAAATGATACGATAAAACTGAATCAATGGTAGATATGGACATATTCGGCCATAAGTCCAAAATATCACACGATGCGAGCACACAATCAATGCGCGAGAAAGCCACACTATTATGCCAAGTAAAGTTACGACCATGTAAAGGTAAGTCTTGAAGTTCACTTTCATACACAAAGTCTTGAAAATAATGCATGTGTGATGTCGCTCTATTATTGGATCTTTCCGCAGCATTAAGGATTTCATTAAAATCACCACAAATTACCAATTTATGATAATTACGAGAAATGGGCAGCAACTCTTGCCACATGAGGAGTCGTTCCTCTCCAATTGTCGACCCATAAACCACAACAATATGATAGTCCGCCGATGCTTCACTAACATGAAGAAGAACCCATCTGCTTGAGGAAGAAACAACACTAGCACGAAGAGTGACCGAGTTCCAATATACCAAGAGACCACCATAGAGGCCTTGCGATGGGATAAGGACATGGCTGAAATTATTATGCCCCCAAAATGATCTAAACACCATCTCCATGATCGAGGTGGCCTTTATTTCCACAAGAGCGAATAAATGAATATTATGCTTGCAAATAGTGTTATGAATGAACTCTTGCTTACCCCTATTGTTTATCCCGCCTCTACAATTCCAAGTAATAAAATTTAACGACATAATGAAGATTTAAAAACCTCGTCTTTGCCAAGAACCTAAGCGCTTGCAATCTTGCTAAGGCATTAAGAACAACTTCCTTATGCCTTTCTTTAAATAATCCCAGTTTCATTCCAACCTCGAAAGTTGACCCATTATCTACAAGGGGTTTGTTACGAGAGAGGAGAATGATCTGATTCATATTGTGAATATCCGGTCTAGAGGAAAAAGAATCGTTCGGCTGAGTTTCAGTAACAAAATCAACATAGTTGCCGTTAACTATGCAGGACTGAATAGGGGGCAGTAAGCTCGGTGTGGCTAGGGAGTTAAGTGACAGAATGCTCGATTCAGGAGTGGTGGGTGGCTGCTGGATAGCGCAAGGCAGCGGCAGCGTGTTACAGCGAGGAGCTATAAGGGATTGAGATGGTACACTACTTACAGTAGCTAGGGACTGTGTCTGCTCGAGAATTGGTAGGACAGAAGCAGCTGGGAGGTGGACAACATGCGGTGCAGATTGGATGGATGCAGTGGGGCTATTTGGCTACTCATTAGAAGCTGGGCAGTAACACCTATTAGAGAGGGAGGCGGGACTACTACTCATGCCGCATGACGAGGGATCAAAACTACCTGAAACAATATAAGAACTACTGGAACACAAAGAGCACACAACCGCTTGTCTAAATTTGACTAAGATTAGAAAGGAACGATCACCATTACGCAAATTAAACATACGATCACAATAATCATGAGGAACCGAAACAAGACAAGAAATTACGTCCAACCTATTCGAAGAGTCAAAATCGAAATCAATGTTAACTAACTTGCCAAACAAACTACATAATTAGAGAACCAAATCCTGATTAACCTTATCCAACGGAATGCCTAAGAAATCCGCATAGACTAAGCATTCCTTTGGAACGAAGTTTACGTCCAATTTTACCACATCGATTAATACATCATTCAAATAACTCCAATCACGATCAACAAATGCACTTACCGCATTAATAGAATGAAATGCGAATAACACCTAGTTACCACTTAATGGTGCAACACTTCTCGTGGTGAATTTTCTTTCCTTGACAATCTCTGGGAGTCTCGGGATTATAGCCAAGTCCCTAACTCTAGCAATGCATGCATGGTCAGCCCATGATGGAGAATCAAAGGAATTATCAAGCATAATATCAATGATTGGCTTAGAAGCAGAGACCACGGTAGCATAGGAGCGGGAGTCTCTGGTGGATTCACGAAACATAGGAGCTAACTTCTTCTTCGCAACTGGATGGCATTTAGGGGGGGTAACCGCGGCTGCCACTTTGCGAGTGTACTTGGCTTGAAAGGCACGTAAACGAATGGCACCAATTGAGATAGCGTTAAGTCTATATAGCGCTTCATGCAAGGGTAACGTTCCGTTGAAGGTTAGAAATCCGAAGTTAAGGTTTATCACGTTACGCTTCCTAACATAAACCGAACCATGAATCCCAAATTTTGCAAAGATTGAACGAAGGGCAACAGCATCATGGGTTTTTGGAAAGTTTTCAAAGTAAATTTTCGGTAGGGTTTAGACTTTGACGTAGGTTGTAGGTAGGTTGATTGTTGATGGTTTGGCTGTGGGTCTTCGGTGGAGGGGGAGGAAGGTGGCTGGGCTGGTGGCGGCGGTGGTTGTCAGAGGGCCTTGGGGATTGCCATGCTGCGGCGGCTAGGGTAATTTTTAGATAGAAGACTGTTCCGATAGTTAGGCTATTATTATTATTATTATTATTATTATTATTATTATTATTATTATTATTACTTATATTTATTAAATTGTTAAATAATATATACATGGAATGAGTGTGCAGTTTAAAAATGTAAGATTATCTTAAACATACGAACGATTTCACAATACCAAGACACACATATCACAAGTTTTCTTCAGAAAGAAGTTAATCATTTACACAAAGAAGGAGCGCATGATTAGATTGGAAAAAAAGAACCCATACATGTAGCAGCTCACATTAATTCTTCGTGTGCAAAATACATGAATTTGAAGCCATTTGAAATTTGTGGTTTAGTTTTCTGTTTACAAGGAAAAAAAGTTGCAGATGGAAGTTGAAGAAGAAGAAGAGGGCATGTATTGAATATGAAAGATCTAAATTTGATTTTACCTAGTTAAAGGTGCTTTTTAGAGTCAACTATCATTTTTACCAATATGTTAGTAAAATGTTAAATTTATATATCATTATATCAAATTTTTAAGTTGATGTAACATGTTGTTTGTAAGGTTAAAATTTATGTGACACGGATGATTTTAAGTCATGTAAGAAATGAAAATGACTTTGTTTCATTTGTCTACAAAATTGAGTGTTTTGGTAAATATTTAAAATATTTATGAAATGAAAATCAGAGAAAATTAAGGCAACATTAGAAAAAAATATTCATAAGTTAAGGAATCTAATTTCTAGTAAATTTGAAAATGGGTAAAGTTATAAATTTGCTCATCCATTAAATTTTAACAAATAAAATTTAAATTTTGATTGTTTGTAATGCTAAAATAATGCAATAAACCAACTATTAAGCTGTAATGAACTGTTGAAATTGGTAAAATTTACAACTTTTGTGGACTTAAATACCTTTTGGAGCATGATCAATAACTCAAATTATCTTTAGGTGTCTAACTTATTTGGTGTTTTATGTATTTTACTTTTTTCTACTTAGTACGTAATATATCGAATTTTATTTTAATTACTTAATGAAACATTGAGGGTTGATAATTCTATAAATGATTAACAAAACATACACATTTTTTAAATAACAATATAGCTATTTCATGTTTTTTTTATATTGGAGAGAGACACTTGAAGCACAAAAATTAAATAGATCGTGTATCAAATAGAAAAAGTGAATGTGTGTCGTAAGACGCCAAATTGATACTTTCAATAAGTCAGACATTAAAAAAACAAATCATGCACCAAATAAGAAAAAAGTGAATACGTGTCGTCAAAAATCAAATAAACAATTTCAATAAATTAGACATTAAAAGGACATTTGATTCTTAGAATAGGCCTAAAAGGTATTAACTCCAAATTCGTGTAAGTAGGGAAATTTTTTTGCAGATTGTGTATGTAGTTTCAAAATATTTGTAAATAGAGAATTTTTAATAATAAATTATGTCACGAAAATTGATGATCTTGTTCATTTTTATTTGAATTTTACAGGACTACACATTAGTGATAAAGTTCGAACTTTTTTTAATAGTTCTTATATTTTTTTAATTCTAATATGATAAAAAAAACTTTAAAAAATCATACAAAATAAAAAAATATCTGAAAATTACTCAAATCATAAGATTAAACTATTAAATTGTTAAATTTTTTAAAATATTCAATTAACACCATTATTCTGAAACCACATACCCCATTTTGCAAATTTTTTAAAACCATAGACCCCTTTTACAAAAAAATATAAATTTTTAAACCTCGTTTTACAAATGAGTGAAACTACATGATGCTTTTAACAATTTTCCCAACTATTTATTTTGAATGTGAAACTGAAAGCATGTGGATAAATAGATCCCAACATTTAATACCTTGTTATTCCTACGTTGTTATTATCACTCGTCAACTAGTAACATATCCAACTTATTCCAATTTGTTGGAAATAATATGTTTCTATAAACAAGACTATATATATATTATATGAATAAATAAAAAAAGTAGACAAGATAAATATAGAGAAAGTAAGGAAGTAATAATTTTATTCATCTTTTTGGAAGAGGTACAACAAGCCTATATATATAGGCAAATACATGGAAATGTAAATACTTAAGTTACATATAATTAATAGAGGAAATTAACTAGTAATGAATGATCATGAATGGACCTCAATATAATATATGTAATATCCTCATAACATATATTTTTAACACTCCCTGTGTGATGTTCATTTTCGTGAACGGGACATTGCCTCGTTTAAAACCATATCAAGGAAAACCTTGTGAGACAAAACCTTTGATTAAGGGAAAAAGAGTACGATTTTTACTCCCCTATTCGCAAGAATATGTCTTTCAAATATGAATATACATTGTTAAAATCTTGCTAAGGAAAATTCAAGTGGGACAAAAAACATAGCGAAGAAAAAACAGCACAATATCCATATGCATTTACTTCCCTTCAAATATATAATGATCAAGATCCTTCAAATATATTGACAGTATTATTTACATAAATTATTGTCATATCTTCTTTGGTTATCTATTTGCCACATATATCCAAAATGATTTAATTCATACATAGATCATCACAACTTTATCAAATAAATGGTATTGTTTACGTTAGGGTTTTTATATATCATTTGAAAATTTATATTTATATATCAATATTAAGTGAACCATATAGTTAAGCTATAATGAAATTCATTACATGCATATATAAATTTTCTTGCACTATCTAACTAATGAGATATTAAAATAATATTGCATCCACTACATGTGAATATATATCTTCATAATAAATCTTGGGTTTTTGAGAAAGATGTGAGAATTTTGCTCAATATACCACAACATTTTTTCTTCTCTTATTAAAATCCATGCATATCATACAAACACTATTGGAGAACAGGGCCTTTGGCCTCGGTTGAAACAGGCACATTTACCTTGGTTATTAGCCGAGGCCAAAGCCCTTGAGAGAAATGCTGCATTAGAGTTAGCCTCGGTTGGGCACAACAAAGGCGCATATTGCCTCGGTTAAAAAGAAACCGAGTTAATTCGCGCATTTATGAGCACCACCTAATGGGCGAACATTGCCTCGGTTTTCAATAAAACCGAGGCAAATTTCACTATTTTTTGTTATAACATTTCAATTAATTATTCCAGAAA
>CATIWQ010419750.1:0-29421 GCA_949673415.1 Euphorbia schlechtendalii | reverse complement strand
TTTGGCTGTCTTGTTATAATACTAGCATTTATATTTGAAGATAAAAAACATATAATTTTGTAATTAAGAAATACAAAATTTAACTAATTAAGGAACATATGGTATAAAAGTAAAAATTGACAAAGGAATTTTGTAATATCCCGTCACTATATTATCCTAATTATGGCACTACAAAATTAATGAGGTGGTCATGTCAATACTCAGATTCAAGCATCAATTCATTTACTGGTAACAATCGTGATTTCACATTTTTTGATAGTTGCATTTAAACTTTATAATGCTTAAAGATTCTTATTTAAGTAAAAAATATCTTGCTTTTTTTCTTAAGTGAATATTTATTTGTGAAAAAATTTAAATAGGAAAAATATTAAGTTAAACTTCTTATGGCAACCAATTTATCCACAAAACTGGTTCAATTGGTGATATTATTAAATTAAAAAAGTTAAATTTTTTTAAAAAAATTTCGAACATCAATACTTACATATAATGTCTCGATGCTATGTGTACCTAAGAAAAATATCGTGGTACTCTGTTACAAAAGAAAGTAATTATAAAAGAAAGTGGCCAATTAAGGTTTAATGGAATTTACTTTAGGACGATAAGTATTTCAGTGCTGAAAAATTGTCATTCTAGAATTTTTATCAAGATTAATAATACATTTGGTATTCTATTAAAATAATCAATTTATTCACTTTATTTTATCATAAAATTTTCTCTTTTCTTAATTATTACCTTATAATTTCATTTCATACTTAATATTTTTTCTAATTAATACAAGGGTAAATTAAAAAAAATGTTAAATGTTGAATTGATATGTGAGAATGATAAAGAAAGAAAAAATAAAATTTTGACTAAAATGACAATGCATCTATGTCAAAAGGACTACATAATAGTGTGTGATAATTGTCCTTCCTGAAACCAAGGAAGGAAGGAGAGCTAGAAATGTACAATTTGTGGGTTTATGGAGTTGCCACATGTGGGGACATAATTGAAATTATCTATTCTTTTTGGAGTAATTGTTATTCAATTAATTATAATTAAGTTTGTTAAATTTGGCTTTTATTTTACATAAATACATCATCTATCATATTTTCAATATAAAAAGTAGCGTAATTACGTTTACACTAATATGTAAGAAAATTTTAATTTGTATGTGAATTCAAATTACAGATTACAAATTTAATTTAAAGTTTAAACCACAAAGTAACATTTGCCACATTTATATATACTTATTACAATCAATTCTAGCAGTTTCTTCTAAGTGTAGTGAAATGTGTATTTGCATAACAACCTTCCAATTTTTAATTCCTCACATTAAATCATAGGGGCAAATTAAGTAAAAATGAGCATTAGATACTACTAGTTGTCTAACCATCAATGGTAATGATATTTTTCGCATATATTTATGAAAATGTTATATATTGAAGTGCTTACCCCATAAAAAAAAACTATACACTATTTGACTGGTAAATTAATAAAATAAAATAAAATGTCCACTCACTAAATAGATCCAAATAGAAAATATATAGTCACTTTAATGGAATGACCAATAATATTAGAGAAATAAAAGAACCATATTCCCAAACAATAACGATGGTTCAGAGGTAAACACGTGAGAATTTCATTCAAAGGTTGTCCTTTAATGACAATATATAATTTTATTAGAAATTTAATAAATGATTGGAATTAAAATAATATAAATGATACCTCTTCTTTGTGCTATATATAGGTTGTTAATATTCAACTACCTATGCCATATACCACTTAATATTAGCTACTTTTAAGAAGCCATATATCTTGCATTCATAGAGAAGAGTATTTGCTGCCAGAATGAAGGTAATTAAGAGCTTAAGTTCTTAAATAGTTTTCCATATATTATTAGTAACGTTGGAAATTGTCATTTTCACAAGTTTTCACCTTGTCGTCATGGAAAACAATTCCATATATTATTAGTAACATTGCAAACTGCCATTTCACAAGTTTTTCACCTTTTGGTCGTGGACAACAATTCCATATATTATTAGTAACATTGCAAACTGCCATTTCACAAGTTTTTCACCTTTTGGTCATGGACAACAATTTCAAACTAATTTACATGCCAGATAGTTTGTCATTTACAACTTGGAATATTATTGATTTTCGTAAATTTTGTAAATTATCAATTTGGTATACGTACGGTCAATTTGGCCAAAATTATGTTTTTAGACATCAATTTGATATATTAATATGATATTTAGAAGATGTTTAATATGTCACAACGGGCAAAAGCATTATATGTGATTATCCTACTATGATAATTAAATTACTAATCTTACAATATACTATTAACGGTCTTTCTTACACTTGCCAAGATAGAAGAAATTAGGTACAAACGCAAATTAACAAGTCAAAAACCACATTAAACATACTTCTTGAACTTGAACACTATTTCTTTGCAAATTTTACTACATCTACCTTATATATAAATAATAAGTAATGTTTTAAAACACCACATAATCACAATGATATAATGTTGTTCACTTAAAACTTAAGCCATCATAGATTTACTTTTAAGCTTTATCCAATACTACATCATATCAATTCAAATACTATCTATTATTATATATCAATAAATCCTAATATATGTGGGTTATCTACCCGCTCTATCATATTTTACAATAACGCGACGTTATTGCAATTACCTCGAGCTTTGTAACGTTGTTGCAATAATCTCGAGTCCTGTACAAAGTCGGAAGTAAAATTCTTAATGAGAATCTCTTTAGCAGCTACAAAGAAGTTTCGGAATCCATGAGTGAAAGGGAAAAGGAGAAGAGGAGTGAGATGGTGGACAATCCCAACATCTCTAGGAAAGTCAATAATTGAGAATCATATTAAAGAACACAAGATAGGGTTAGATTGGTTAAGACTTGAGAGAGAGTCAAATAAAGAAGACCATTATAAAGTGGTCCACCGTTGACTAATCCCCATAACAAAACAAAAACACACGTGCTTTCTTACACCATCTTTACTCGTCTCTCTCTCTCTCTTCAGTTCTCTCCTTATATAGACACAATTCCCCATCTCAAATAAGCATCCCTCATTATCTCTTTCTCTTTCAATTTGGCCCTTGGAATCTAAAAGAGTGTCCGAGACTCAGAACCAAGTTGGGTGCTCAAATTATTGAGTTTAACTACCCCATACTCTAACATTCATACAATTTAACCCCTACACGTATATCAATTTCTTTCAAAATTTCCTAATTTTAGGCAATTCTAACAATTTATTTTACCCTTTTGAACTAAAAGATGGGGGAGAATACTGCAACAGCTGCGAAGAATCACTTTCCTCCACAAGTTTATACTCTCTCTGTTGATATGCCTCAGCCGGGCTCTAAGTGGTATGATGATGATGGCCGCCCTAAGAGAACTGGTACATAAATTTGCAATCTTTCTCATAAAATCTACTAAAAAATTAACTGGGTTGGATTCTAATTTGTAATTTGAGTTGAAAATCATGGTTTTGGATCAGGAACTGTTTGGACTGCAAGTGCACACATTATTACAGCTGTAATCGGGTCGGGTGTACTTTCATTGGCATGGGCAGTAGCTCAACTCGGGTGGGTTGCGGGTCCTGCTGTGATGTTACTGTTCTCTTTTGTCACTTATTACACATCTTCTTTGTTGTCTGCTTGTTATCGAACTGGAGATCCTGTTAGTGGCAAGAGGAATTATACTTACATGGATGCCGTCCGATCGAATCTTGGTACTTTTCTAGCATTTTGAAGTTGTTTTATGAAATGGGTGCTTTTCTGATTTGATTGATTTTGACGTTTGGTTTTGAATCTTTTTTTACAGGCGGTGCTAAGGTTAAGATATGTGGTTATGTTCAGTACTTTAATCTTTTTGGAGTTGCAATCGGGTACACGATTGCTTCCTCTATTAGCATGATGTAAGCGTATTTAATTTTCTTCTAATTTTCTAATTAACCCTTCTGCAGAATTATTTTTTCAGTCCCTAAGTTATCAATTATTTGACTCTGTAGCCTGCGTGGGTTTAAAGGATCAATTTTGGTCTGTTAATACAGAAAATAAAATAGAATAATTAAGATTTAAAAATGACCTATATACACTATACATCTGTGTTGACAATAGTAAAATTTATAATACTATGGAGTCCACGGGAATAAATGTCAAAAAGTGTATTGGAGAGTAATTTTTATGTAAAATGATCAAATGACCAGTCTCCAAGGTATAAAGAGGCCATATTTGGCTTGGTTTGACAATGAAACGGTCTAAAAGGACAATTATGGAGCATGGCTGAAAATTTTATTTATCCTCAAGGTTCATATTTTATTCTAATTGTGCTAATAGTTATATAATTTGTTATTAAACAGGGCAGTGCAGAGATCAAATTGTTTCCACAAAAGTGGAGGAAAAGATCCTTGTAAAATGAATGCAAATCCATATATGATAGCATTTGGAGTAGTAGAGATATTTTTGTCTCAAATACCAGATTTTGATCAGCTATGGTGGCTTTCAATAGTGGCGGCAGTTATGTCATTTACTTACTCAACAATTGGGCTTGGACTTGGTATTGGAAAAGTTGCGGAAAGTGGAAAAGTGAGAGGAAGTATGACTGGAATTAGCATTGGAACTGTGTCTGAAACTCAAAAAATTTGGAGAAGCTTTCAAGCTCTTGGAGATATTGCTTTTGCATATTCCTACTCTCTCATTCTAATTGAAATTCAGGTAATACTTCTATCCAAATTGACACAACTTAAGAACATTCAAAAGTTTGGGTACCAAATTGCATTATTTACACCAAGTAAATCTAAAGAAATTTATGATCTTTTTTTGTTGTAACAGGATACTATAAAATCTCCACCGACCGAATCAAAGACAATGAAGAAAGCAACACTGATAAGCGTAGCTACTACTACTCTTTTCTACATGTTATGTGGATGTTTTGGTTATGCCGCCTTTGGCGACATGTCGCCTGGAAATCTTTTAACAGGGTTCGGATTTTATAACCCGTATTGGCTAATCGACATAGCCAATGTCGCCATAGTGGTCCACCTTATAGGAGCATACCAAGTCTATTGCCAACCACTTTTCGCCTTTGTTGAGAAGACCGCGACACAAAGATTCCCCGACAGCAATTTCGTCACCAAAGACATAAAAGTCCCAATCCCAGGCTTCAAACCCTTACACGTTAACCTCTTTAGATTGGTATTTAGGACAATTTTTGTAATAATCACAACAGTCATTTCAATGCTTCTACCTTTCTTTAACGATATAGTTGGTCTACTTGGTGCACTAGGATTTTGGCCATTAACAGTATACTTTCCGGTTGAGATGTACATAGTACAAATGAAGATACCAAAATGGAGCACAAGATGGCTTTGTCTTCAAATATTGAGTGGAGCTTGTCTTATTATTACAATAGCTGCTGCGGCCGGGTCAATTGCTGGTGTTATTGATGATCTCAAGACAATTAAACCTTTTCAAACCACTTATTAAACGTGGTTTAGACTTTAATGAACGGTGGATTAAGATTTAAGAACAAATTAAGGTTGAATATATTGTTCAATGTTGTTTTAGTTTGTTTATTTCTTACATTTGTCTTGTAATGTTTCTTCCCCTCGAGAGATGAAGAAGTGGGAACCATGTATGTAATATAATTTTAAGAAGAAAACATGCGTCTCTATATCCCTTATCTTGTATTTGTACATGCACGGCCGGTCCTGGGGTGGGCAACGAGTGCCACCGCCCAGGGCCCATGTCTGTAGGGGTCTCAAAAATAATATTTTTTTATAATTTTAGTAGTTAATGTTAAGAAAGATAAAAGTAAACAATAATTATTAGTTGATGAAATGGTAAGTAATTTATTATGGAAGTGAGAGATTATGAGATCAAATCTTGAGTGGAGCTTGACCAGGTCTCTGTACATGTTTTTATTTTATAATCTATAATTTGAAGAATTACTACCTCATATTAGGTCTAATTTTTGGCCTCCTTGGTCGAAAAATGAAAATAGAATGAAATAAAATTGGATAAAATAAGTCGAGTGAAAATTATTATCTTACCTTTAATAAATTAATGCGTTGGACCAAAGTCTCCTAATTTGATCTAGATGAATAATATTGTGATATGGAAAAATATGAATAAAAGTTTCTCTAAACCAACACGAAAGAACAACTGAACCAATACACATGAAATACATCTATATATATTAGAAATATTGTTCACTAATGTATTCATTTCATTCTTCTTGACTTTTACATATTTTTTTGGCTTAATAAATCAACATCCTAAGAACCGGATGCCATCCTAAATATTTAAAAGGATCGGTTACCTCCTTAACTTGGTAAAAAGGATTAGTTACCCTCCTTAACTTGGTAAAAATGCACCAGTTAACCCTCTCAACGCCACGTGTCAAAATGTGGTTGGTTTGACATTTTAAAGATGTCATTTTTCTCTTTTCAACCAGAAGTTGACATGTGACATTGAGGGGGTAAACTGATGCATTTTTTCCAAGTTAAATGGGGTAACTGGTCTTTTTGAAAGTTGAGGATGGTATCCGGTTTTCTGAGCCAACTTTAAGGGGATGTTGATGCATTTGGCCATTTTTTTTGCAAACGATACCAGGAAGAGTGAATCTACATTTGTCTTTATACTTGAAAACAAGTATAATATCATTGTTGGGATTATGCATTTGAGTTACTTTTGGATGTAATTTCATAATCTCAATCGTTTTACCTAGAGTTATAAATAGCATTAGGATATAAGTTTCTATTCAAGATATTCAAATTGTGTTTGTTATCTTTTTTTCTCAACTTCACCCCTTAATTTATCAATTATCACAATAAAGAACTTTAATAACAAAATTAGCTTGAAAATACGAGATCAAATTGTATTCAGCTAGGCTTTAATATGTTTAAATTTAATTGTAATTTCAACCGTGGCTATAGAATTGTTGTAGTGGTGATGATATATACCACTGTTTTAAAAGGAGGTCAAGGCGGCCGCTTAAGCGGCGCCTAGGCAGAGATTTTTGGAACATCGTCCCAATTTTATATAATCAGGCGGTCAAGGTGGAAAATGTCGCCAAAATTTAGAAAAGCGTCGTCAAAGATAGGAAATAGTGTTGCCAAAACCTAGAAAATATCGTCAAAGCCTAGAATTATGAATTTTTAATATTATTATATAAAAATTTTATATGTTAGCTAAATTTATTATTTTAATTCATTAATAAATATTATATATTTTAAAAAACTAATCCACCTAGTCTCCATTTAAACTCCCGAAAATTCTAACCGCCCGACTAGCATCTAACGCTTTTTAAAACAATGATATATACTATGTATAGTCTATTCTTTTGTAATGACAAACAAAAGGAATCTAAATTTCCACCGTTGAAAATGCAAGTCACAAAACAACAGTGACAAAAAGAAAAGAGAAGTGATATTATAACCGATCAAATTCAATCTGTCAGTACAAAAATCTTTGATAGAACGTAACACTGGTGGAGTGGGGACTACTGAGACTTCCACAATAATTTTGGCATTTTTTACTTCATCCATGGAGAATATGAAACTTGTAAACGAATGATTAGTGAAACAATTGAATTATATAATTAAAAAATACCATAACTATTATCTTAAGATTTCAGGTTGGTCAATCGCTAGACTTGTTACAGTGGTCACAGCTTCTTCCCAAAGTGGAGAAAGAAGCTGGACGTCCTGGGTTCGAACCCCAGGAATCTTAAAATTTAAAATGTTTTCTAATTCTTCAAAAAAAAAAAAAAATTTCAGGTTGGTCCATTAATAAATCATTCACTTAGATGTTAATTGTTCCTTTAGGTCGAAATTCCCGAATCATAGAAATAATTTAGTTCAATGATGCACAATTTCTAAATTTTTGTTTATTCTACCTTGTAATAACATATAACCAAGTAAATTTCATTGGAACTTTTAAATAATGATTTAAAATCTTCTGACCATCATATTTATTTCTGCTCTGATATCATCCATAAAATTCATGAGCTTTAAAAGTGTTTGGTATATGTACAAGTAAGGTTCAAACTAACTTAACACAAAATCAATTGTATCATGCCAAAATTAATCCACACCACATTTATATACTTTTTTAAAAAACTTACTTAAATCCAATATGGAGTCATCAACATCTCGAGAAATGTAATTTGTTGGAAAATTTAGAACAAGAAAAAACATAAAAAATTAACTATACGTTGCCATTTAAAAGTGGTTCCACGTCGATTGTCATTCCGAAATTCTAAGATTTTCTATCTTTACCATGAAATTGGATAAAATGATCACTTTTCTCTTTACATTTGTTTGAAGAGTCTTATTTTTGGCAGTTCTTCTTGCCTGGGAAATGAACAGCAGCTTCGATATACAGGAATGCATCACGTTGAGGTGTTACCTGAAATGTTTTCAAGTAGAGTTACGATGTGGAAACCCCGATGGTGCCTTTACTTAAAGTGCAATACAAATGCATCGATATTTAATGGTGGGGAGTTTGTATGTTTCAGTGCTATTATTCGCAATGCGGCATTTTATTTGTGCAAAAATCAGGCTCGATGTGAAGCGGAAGCGAGTTCAGTTTGAGAGGCACTTTCATGGCTAAAGGAGCTTCAATATTCTGATGTAATGATTGAAACTGATAATAGCGTACTGTTTCAGGTCTAAATAAGTCGAGACAAAGGCTTTTCTTACATCTCGGCTATCGTTTTGGATAGCAAACAATTAGTACTCCCTTTTACTTCAGTCTTGTTTAGTCTAGTAAACCAAGAGAGTAATGCTTTAGCTCACTCAATTGTTCGAACAGTCCATTTTAATGAGATAACAAAGGTTTTGTCTTTTTTTACCGCCTTCTTATGTTGTCCCTTTTTTTCTTTGATACAATCCTATTCCCTAAAAAAACCCCTACAATCACATTAGTTTTATTTAACAACAACCAATTCAAAGTCATGACTACAATTTTAAGAAGTAAATTGACATGTTCTTTGCCAAATTAATAGCGACAACTTTTAAAGTTTGGAATGAAGCCACAGAGTAACTTATTGTTTGGATTAATTATAGTTCATACAAGCTTCTTAAATTTGCAATAATTGCTACATTACGAAAATATTTCTTTCTTATACTGTGCGTGAATTTAAATTGGTGGTGAAGTGCACCTAGTGGAGGAGGAAGTTAGAAGACGGCAGCCACGGACAGACAGCAAGTGGCGGGCCAGCAATCGCCCGATATTGGTAAATAGATAGTTTTATTTAGCAATTCTTTGAGTTTCCAAGGTCCAAGCTGGTGAGCTCTTTGTGGGTTGGTATAATTGGAATTTGGAACTGAATTTTTATAATGCTTATATTTTCAATTTTTACTTTTTCCCCATTTTTGGCTTACACTAATACAAGATCCTAAAGTCCTTAGGTTCGATACTTTTCACTTGTTCAATTATCAACTTATTTTGATTATGGAGGGAATCATGGGGCAAGATTGTCAATCTTTAGCTCGTTTTGATGGGGATATTATTTTTAATATAAATGGTCTACACGAATCAATGAGCTCATAGCTTAGTGAGGAAAATTGATTCTTTCATACATAGGGGTGTCTGGAATTCAAGTCATGCTTTATCTTGTGAGCAAATTCTAATGAAATGGATGTTTTCAATTGATGCTAAAAAAAAGAACAGAGGGAGTAATATCACAGTTTGATACTCAAAGTCTCAACCTAAAATACTTAAGACATGGATGAATGTATTATTCACAAGCTGACAACGAGAAAAATATTTATACATATAAGAAAGAATAGTTTTTCACCCCTTACTAGTAAATTAGTGGCAATGTAAAGTTCTCACCATAAGCACAATTGCTGGCCTTTTAAACTTTTGTTTTGGGATTTTTCTTCTCATTGTTTTTAACAACAAACAGCATCTAATATACAAAATCATACACAAAGGAAACAACTTTCACCCGCATTCCTCGAATAAAACCAAATAATTCATCTCACTGCCAAAGCACTTTGCAATTGAGATTTCACCTATAAGTTTGGAAGTCCTCTTGGCCGCAGAATGGAATTGCTTGAATACACACAAACAGTTTAGGCCATTTGTGTATTTAGGAAAGCTCGTCTTTATTGAACTTAGTCCATGCTTCCTGTTCACAAGACAACAAACACGGCAACTAAGAGATCCAAAACGTGGGCTGCGACCAGTAATAAGTGCAGTTCTAGAGTATATCATCATACAAAGGCAGCACAGAACCAAACACGAAATCTTCACACCCGAGTTCATAAAGCAATATACATTAATTATAAACTTCAATTCTCCCCATTTAAATATATTATATTCCAACTTATGGCATCGCCCTAGCAGAATAGTGGTGATTAATTATGCGGGGAAATTATACAAATGTGGAAAGAATTGCTTTGCGGCTACATATAAGTAGACCCGGGCATGAGCCGGGCCCAATCAAGTCTATTTAAAAATTAGTAGCCTAAGCCCAGCCTAACCTATACGCAATAGAATTCGGGCTCAGGCCGGGCCTTTATAAAATGAGCAGATCCCGAACCCGGCTTGTGGGCCTACCATTATTTTTTTCATAAAAAAAACAATATTAATTACTCAAAATATACTTATAATAGAATAAATTAAAATAAAGTCATGATTGTTTCATTAATGGAACACGGCTATGTTAACAATATTCAAAATGTGCATTGGTAATGCAAGCCATTAAAAATATCATTTGTAATATCAATTACAAATGCTAAATCTACATAAAAATGTAAATTTCAACTTTGTGAATGTTTTTCATAGGTATATGTAACACACAAACATATAAAGTATTTAAGTATTGACAGGCAGGGCTTGGGTTTAAATAATAAAGCCAAGCCCATCATTTATTGATCTCGGGCAATTTGGGTTCGGGCCGGACTGGGCCTATTATCTAATTAGCTTGCCCATCTCATAAAGAGCGGGCATGGACAGGCCTAGTGGGCCGATGGGCGGAACCTGTTGATGGTTAAATTTTGAGTGGATAAGGACTAAGACCCCAAACCTGTCAAGCAAGAGTATTGAGCCTTATGACTTGGGCATACCTTGTTGGTTTGGATAGCATAATAATCAAAATAATTTACCAAAGAGAAAATGCAAACAAAAACTCTTCACTCTCTGCATATAAGAAAACTAGAAATGTACCTTGAGTATATCAAAAACCTTCTCAGCAGTATACTTTTGCTCAAGAGTAGAACCTTTTTGTTGAACCTTGTCAGGATGTACACACAATGTTGCCTTTCTATAAACCTTTTTCACTGAGGTTGAAGTAATCAAATCTGTCAGAGAAACTGGCTCCCATCCACTTTCATGCCAAAGCACCTGCATATAATCCGCATATAGAGAAAATCAGTTGATGTGCATAATTTCATCATCAATATATGGAAACAAAATTGTTTCTTTTTCAGACTGGTTCCACTTCTAAGAATGAATTTTCTTTTCAATCCAAATGATCAGCAGTGTGGACATGACTGAAAATTGAGGGTTTTCTTCCTTATCTTCTAGTATTGATTGCTCCAAAAACCAAACTATATTTCCCTTTCATTTTTCCTTCCGCATAAGTTGTTAGCAAGTTACACGAAAGACTTCTGAGAACAATAGGCATATTTTGATGTAATTATGCTGCTCTACGTATTTACGTATTTTAGAAGTCCCATGCATGTGAAATGTATGGCAAACCAAAGATACTACAAGCGGTTATGTGTGCAAAAACAATGCTTCACAAGAAATTTTTAAATGACGTACATATTGCAATGACGATAACAATGCACGCATGTTGCCTTCTTTTCCTGCTGCCCAGCGCTTTATGTGAGCATCCAATGTTTCAGCAATTCTCTGGAAGTTAAGCTTAAATGTCAGCAAAATATTAAATACTAAAAGAAGATAAATTATATGTTCTCAAAAACCAAGTGTATCTAACAAATCACTCACCGTATCTGTCCTAAAAAACACTCAATGCACGTATAAAGAGATATAATGGTAACAATATCACAAAAAACTAATAATTTTATTGATTGTAGTAGAAACACTTACACGTCTCTCTTCTTGCTCATGCTGAGTTTTCAGGTCACGTTGATTCATATCAGCAACTGCTTGGGCCTACAAATGCAACGATCAACAAGTGAATCCTTGAGCGAAGACCAATATGGATGAAATATAAATTCAGTTCAGATAGAACATCCATCAAAAATACATAGTGAAATGCTGCATCTAAGAGTTGGAAGAACATGATAATTTATACGGTACTATGAATAGCTATTTTTAAACTTAGCAGCTAATACAAAATGTGATTAGGGTGGTGACAAGCCGACAATTGAATATGAAAATGGTGATGAAAAAATGACAACAGTTTTTTTTTTCCTTTTGTATGTTGTTGTGCTGGCCATTGGCACATGGATTTCTTCCTTTTTACATTAAAAATCTCTAGCATTCAGATGACCTAACTAACAATATAAGTTGATAACTTCATACAAGCATAACCACGTCATAGGAAACAAAGATTGAAGAAAGAAAAAAAACCCACCACGCGATCCTTAGTCCTCAGGTGACGGTCCAATCTTGCTTTTCTTCTTTCTTCACTTTCTCCTTCAACTTCCTCGAATTCTACAACTGATGTGATGTCTTTTGGAACAAAATTGAGAAAACATTGGAGTGAAGAGACATGCATCAAAATAATCCACAGAAATTCAAAAGGAAAGTCAACTTCAGTATCAAATTACCTCCAAACATTGAAAAAATGTCATCAGACATGTGTGTGGTAGAAGAAGCCTTCCTTATTCCAGGCGAGGTGACATTAGAATTCCTCTGAGGGACTGCAGAATCTCTCCTATCGTTTGATTTTGCACGCAATACAGGATCCTAATGAGCAAAGAAAGTTCACATCAAACAAGCTACTGGCACATACAAATATTCCATTATATATCAAATATCTCACTGAGGCTGCAGTCCTTGATTTAGGTGCACTGTTAGACCGAGATTTGCTAAAAAAGGACTCCAAGTCATCTGCACTATTTTGTTGATTTTCATGGAAGTTGCTGGCTTTGGAAGTTTGTTTCACTTTATTAGTATTGGAAACTGTTCCCATTGCAAATTGTTCAAGTTCATCTATGGTAGACTCATTTGTACTTTTAACTGCAAAATTGGCTGTAAAAAAGAAGTTCAGTACACAGTTGTAAGAGATCAATAAAATTAAAGATCAAGAACTACTCAATTGATAGATTAATTTCATCCAAGTGTAGAGAGTAACCTTTCTCATTCTTTAACACTTGTCCTGGTCTTGGAGGGGGTCTTATTGCAGACAAAACAGAAGATGACCCAGCAGGTTTTCTGCTACTAGAATGACTGTACTGACTGAACTCCTCTAATGGATCAGTAAATGTTGATTTTGTTGTGGTTGAAGTCGATTCAAATACTGCGAAGGGATCATCTATTGTGAATGTAGATTGATTGACACCTGTAGTTTCTCTGTGAAGAAGCGTAGCAAATTGTTTAGAAGGCATTGATTTCAAATCCACAACAATGTTGTAATACTACCATAAAAAATAAATCACGATAATTTATACAAAATAGATAAATACTAGACGGAATTAGAATTGTGATGCAGTAAAAAATTAAAATATGAAAAACCAAAGACCACTTAAAAAATTGTTGTCGCAAGCACGAGGTTCGGGAAACTAATAAACCATTGCATGCAAATGACTCATAGATTTAAAAAATGTGATCTCAACCGTGCTTCAATACGAACAACTACTTAAGATACTTGCAAACCAGAAGCGATATTGAACATCACAATATGTAGAGTCATGTGAGTAATTTTTTAAGGACCCAGAAAGAGGACATAACCACATACCCAGCATACTTTTCAGTCAGATGGATTCAGAAATTATGTATCCATATGATAAAAGGTGAGTCACTGAGTTATAAAATATGCAATTCAAAGCCTCCTATACAACCTTAATGGCTTAATCTTACACAACTCGTCTTTCATATATGCTAGAACTCCATAGCAAGTTAATGGAGGGGGCTCATGTAGGAAAAAACTATCATAGCAACAAATTTGTCAATCAGTACTAGTAGAATCCTAATTTAACCTTTTATTCACAATATTTCAATGCAACTATGAAATATTCGAAAACCTAACATCAATTCTCCATAACATCCCTTGTATGTTATTAAATTAATTGAGCATTTGTTTGACAATGACTAATCAGTAGAGAAAAAACATTGAAAGAATATAAAGGAAACTAAAGCGTTGTTATTACTAAGCAATGAACGGATCATACCCTTTCTTTGATGAATTTGTAGAACCAAACCCCGGAATCAAATCATCAAAACCAACTGATCCATTCTGCCTTGGAGCAGCAGGTTTTGAATTAAAGTTCCCAAACAAATCATCAATTGGAGAAGTCTGCTTAGATTTAAGCGCAAAGGACCCGAAAATATCATCTGCACTACTTGAATTCGAGTTGTTCAACCCTCCCAATATATCCCCATCAAAAGACGATTTGGCACTAGAGAAATTTGAATTTGATCCATTCCCAGTCTTACTAGTTTGCATCAAATTATACGGAAAACCACCAAAAATGTCAAAAGCATCACCTCCATTGACTGAGCTCTGAGGTTTTTGACCGCCAAAAAAGATATCATCGTCGTGAAAAGATCCGCTCAGAGAATTCAAATTGTTGGCAGATTTCGAAGCATGTGGAAACGATTTGGAATTAATAGCTGAATTGGAAGAATAGTTTTGCGTTTGAGCCCTGTTGTTATCATTTGACAGCTTCGATGCAGCCATTGGAGCCGATTTTCCTTGTGGCTTTAAACCAAACCGTTCCGTCAATACACCAAACTCGTCCATATTTCAAAGCAGAACAAAAATGAAGATCTGATTCAACTAAAACCACAAACAATACACAAGTGCCTAGCGGCGCAGCTATATAATGTAATGAATCTAACGAAAATTTGACTGAATTGAAACAGATCTTTCTGAAAAAGGACAAATGGAAATAAAAGTTGGAGAAGATTAATGGCGGAAATTAACGAAAGAGAAAGGATGGAGGGAAACTGGAAGAATTGGTAGGCGATTCTAGAGTTTCTCTCTCCTCCCTTTCTCTCTCTAGGCGGTGTTTGTAACTTTGTATAAGGCGGTGGACGGTGGTGTGTGGAGGTGGAAACACGAGTCCTTATTGAGTGGTGGGCCACCCATGTATGAACCATTAATTCCTTTTCCTCTACATCTCTAAATTTAATTATTTTTACTTTTAATTTTAATTAATGATATATTTCTATTATTGGTGGTGGTTGTATAATTTTCCGAATTATTAATAATTAATTTTTTCAATTTATTTTGAAAGTTAAATCAGTTTAGTTCAATATTAAAATAGGATTGAAAATGAGGCGAAAATCTATGGATGAATTTTTATTCTTACTGAAATATTAATAAATATGAAGATATAAAATACATTATCCAGTCGGATAAATTCTTAATTCTGATCCAATAAATTTTCAGTAGAGAAATTTCAAGTATATTATATTCTATGGTGACTCTATTATAAATAAAATTTTTATTACTTTATCTTATATCAACAAAATTAATGATGCGATAATTAATCCAATAAATATATGAGATAAAATAAGATTTATTTTATTAAGAATAAAGTCATTATTACCTATACCATGAGTACATTATCTAAATTATTATCAAAATCTCTAAGTAGTTTTCATATTTATTGTTATGAGTTAATATTTGTGGGCTATTAAGACGAGTTTATATTAAGTACTTTATTGTGTATATATGAACTTTCTAATTAAAAAATTGTTTTATTTTTTCTTATAAAAATTATTTTATTTCAATATTTCATATACTAAAATCTAAAACACTAATTGGTTGATTCATTTGTTGATTTATTCTCAAGTATGTTGTTTTGTTTTATGTTCAAATGAGATGAATGATTTACTAAGATGAATTACATGGACTTCATTTTTTGTACCAAATAACTCGGCTACTGATTTTTATTTTATGTTTTTTATTGGAATGTTAGATTTTATTACTTTTGTTATTTCGATCTTTATTTGATGTTTTTTCTTCGAATGTTGAACTAAACAACTTATATTTAAACTTTATGCCTTTAAATTTATTTAACAATGAAACAAATATCTAGTTTAATTATTCTAATTTAAATGGAGTATTAGAGAATACACTATGTAGAATGGAGAATAACCGATTAGAAAATGAAGGATATATTATCTCCGAGTCATTTATAGATATGAATATGAAGAATTTTTTTTACGAAATCTTATTGAATATGAAGATGAAGAATGCATTATTGGCTCAATATTGTATGTCTAATAATTTGTAATTAAGTTGAAAAGAACCGTGTCTTGCCACCAAAATTATCAAATATCTAACTTCTGTGATTGCTAAACGAGTTTGTTGGTTGAGGCGAGCCAATTGGATTTCGGGTATTTGCACAAAATTTATGAATTTGAACAAGTTAAGCGATGCCAATTCCAAACTCGACACATCATTCATAAATAATTTTTTGAAAAAACTAATATTCTTTACTTAAAATTATTATAAAGAATAAAGCTAAAAGGTGCGTAATATAGTACCCCACATGTATGATTTTCATTGCATCTCAAAAAGTTGAAGTTTATGCTCATTTATGTAAAATGCGACAGCTCTAGAGTTACTCAATGTTGTATGTAATGCTGCAAAAGAAAACGGTTTACTGCTGTAAATGTCTCAGGAAAATAGAGCTTAACTAGCATTTCTTAAAGCATAGAAAACAACTCAGTTGTATGAATGATCAAAGAACTGTGTCGTCTAATTCAATTTATAGGACATATTACATCAAAATCCCTTGAACTTGTCACCGAACACTTATTTACTCCTTAAACTTTCAAAAGTTTCAAATAATCTCTTAAATTTACAAAAAGTTGCAAACAACTCACTGAAATTGCAAAAAAGTGAACCAATTTACACTTATTCAATTAGCAGACCTAATATATCAAGATCCCTTTAAAATCGTTCCTGAACACTTATTTAATCCCTTAATTTTTAAAAGTTCCAAACGCCTTAAATTAGTAAAAAAATTTCTAATAACCTCACCGAACTTGCAAAAAGTGAACCAATTTTGCCCCTCAATGCCAGATGTTAACTTCTGGTTGAAGAGAAACATCTTTGAAAAATCAAAACCAGAATCTGACTCGTGACGTTAAGTGGGCAAATGGATTCACTTTTGCAAATTCAGGAATTTATTTGAAATTTTTTTCATGTACAAGGGATAATATGAAATATAACTTTTGAAAGTTCAAGTATAAATGAGTAATTAGAAACAAGTTCAAGGTGTCTTGACGTATTCAGCTAATTAGCTTACATGTATGGTAAGATATATTGGCGACATGCATCATTCATGAGAGGTTTGACATTCATTTGGATGCCTGATCCCAATTGCTAAAAAACCAGTCTCATTGCGCTGACTGATTCTGATAAAGTACAATATCAGTACCACATCAGAACAAAAATGCCCGAAAATCAGATGCAATAACATTCGAACAAAAATTTAGTTTGATCTCGAATAACAAAGATAAATACTATCTAGGCGAACTAATCTCACAGCTAATATCAGCAATGAGCATCTAACAAACCAGATAACCAACTGCTAAGGCAAGGCAAATTTATGAAGTCCCAATCCAATCCAGTAGTAGTGCATAATATCAAAAGCGCATCACAGAATCCCTTAGTGCCTTCTTGTTTTTGACTCGCTTTTCGGTTTGGATTCGCTTTTTGAAAGAACTGCCCCCGAAAGCTTGTTGACTTCGTACAAGAGTCCCAACGAGAACAGGAAGCTGCATCAACCACAGAAATTTGAATCGTTTTATTAGAAAACGCAAAACTTTCCAGTTATTTACACAGCTAACTCTCACAAATTACGAATGCATGCAATAATAAAAAGGCCTACTAGTACTTGTTACATTTATTATAAATTTACCATGTTGTGATGCAAACTCGGTGGACAGTACCAGCTGCAATCAGAGCCACAACTTCTGCAACTACAACTGCAAAAGAAAAACTTAAATGGGAGAAATTACCCACACATAATGTATGGAACTAAAAGGAGGTGAATCTAGATAGCACTTGTCTATGAAATGAGAGAGAATTAGGTAGCAGATGTAACAGAGAACAAAAAGGTTTCTAGTTCATGACGTAATGAATAAAAAACTACAACAATCGAAGTAAACTGCGATTTGATGCCAATCCTACGAATAAGGGAACAAGAGAAAAAGACATCAGAGCACTGGCAGGTAACGATATAGCATTTTCGTGTTCCTTGCAGGCAATGACAGGCAAGAATTGGTGACAATGGTTCATAAAATGCATAGTATATGACAGAATTCCTATATTCATAAATAATTGAAGAGACAAGCACAAAGTTTTGCTTGGAGAACAGGAGTAACATAGGTGGTTTCGTTATGAAATTCCAGATAGATAAAAATGCTTAGTTGCACATAATTTACACAGATTCATTGAGAATTGCGCATGAAGTCTTTACAACTTATTCCAGGCGATTTTACCTGCACCCCAGCCAGTCTTCAAGCCACATGATTCTTGGAAATTCCCTATGAACTGCAAAACAATGGCAAATAAGAGGGTATTTAACTATTTATCATATTAAACTATGAGAATGATAGAAATAACAGTTCAAATAAGGTTGCGTATATCACTATATTTATGTTTATTATGCAGATGCTACATGTATTGATACTTGAATTGAACAATGAGGACTGAAAAATCACAAAATAAGTGATGCTGATGCTGATAATATTATAGGAATGAGTTTAGGGACTAATTTGTATTTGCATCAGTTTTATGAAAATACAGGTTAGATCGATTACAAGCTAATGTTGATATTAGGAATGGGTTTAGAAAGATTTGAACTCACTGTTAGCAGCACAAGGAAAAGGAGAGAGCTGATGAAGCCTCCAAGAATGGTAAATAACTCAGTTGATGCTAACTTTCCGCGATACATTTCTTGAAGTGAAAGAATGATAGTGAATAAAAGACCAGAGTACAACATAGAACTTCCTGTCCCAGCCATAGTCTTCGTGTAGCATAGCATACAATACGATAAAATGTATCAGATAAAAGATTCAATGGCCAACGAATTGATAACAATGACATTAATAAAAGTACGCAATTCAGCTCAGCTCAGTTCAACCGAAAGGCATATCTATTTCACATCATACAGACGAATTCTCTTTTCCTAGTGCATAGATTCAAATCCCGTAATGCGACAATCAAGCATGAATTAAACAGATCAAACAAGAAAAACATACTAGAAATGCTGATCGGAACCAGAATGATTAGATCAACATTCAAATCGCAGTGACCTAGAAGTTTAAACCTTTCATTTCAGTAACGATCCGTTTTCGCCCGCATTGAAAGTGAAATCAATCAAAGAAAAACTAACAGATAGATTCATCAAGACATGCGAAGAGTACTAGAGCTGGAAGATATACCTTACGCTCACGGTCTTCAAGATCCCTTTCTGTGATTTCAAAGTGCCGAGCTTTTCTGTGCACAACTTGAGAACTGGCAGATTAATGTTCGAACATAACGATGAGTCGCGTCGACACGATGTCGTTTTGTACGCGTGCTCCTTTTTTCTGTTACGCTTATAACTTTAAGTTTCAGTTGAGCTATTTTTAAGTCAACCAACCTTGTAAAAAGTTATAAACCGGTAAACACACGGCGGTGAAGCTCGATGCGGTGGTGATCGTCGGAATGGAGTCGCCGGACCTACCCGATTGCCCGGTGTGTTTGCAAACCTACAACGGCGACTACACTATTCCACGTGTACTATCTTGCGGACATACAACCTGCGAGTCATGCCTGAAAGATCTTCCTCAAAAGTATCCTGAAACGATACGTTGTCCGGCTTGTACCCAATTGATCAAATTCCCATCTCAAGGCCCTTCTTTTCTTCCCAAGAACATCGAACTTCTCAGACTAATTCCTAATTCAACTCAGCCTCAAAAATCCCCCCAAAAACCCCTCTATTACCTCTCTCAATTTGACTCTGTGCCTCGTTTATGGTCCGATGGGTTTTACTCTAAGTGGAAGAATTGGATTCTCCCCGAAGATGGTGTTTTGGTTGAAGATAAAGATAAAAGATACGGCTTTTTGAAAGAGACCGATAGAAAGGTGAGGCTTTTTAATGTTATTGATGCTTTATTGCCTAGCAAACGAAATGAGACTGTTTTTGAGCTGAACTATGTTGCCAGGGTTATGAATTTATTGTATGGGATAGAAGAGAAGGTGAGTGAAGAATTGAGCTCTGTTTTGAATATCTGCTCAAAACGTTGTAGAGTTTGTAAAGCTTATGGCTTGTGGCTTGATTTGAAAGATGGGGTTTTGTATATAGTTTGTGAGAAACTAAATGGGACTATTTTGGACCATTTGCCCCATTTTGATAATGGTTCAGGCAAAGAGTTATTGGCTTGTTTTTCCACGATGGGCACTGAGATGTGTGAAATAGTGTTTGCCTTGCACTTGGAAAATTTATTTTTGGGCTGCTTAAGTCTCTCTTGCTTTGAATTGGATGATTTTGGACATGTAAATATGAATTTGACTGATATCTTACTGACTGGAAGGATTATTCATGACTCTGTTATGAAAGCTAGGATAGGTGAAAAGGATATGGGAACAGTAGTAACTGAATTGTTTAAAAACGAGATCTTTATCAGTCCCGAGAGTTTGTTTGACATGTTCAAGAAAGAGGGATTTGAGGTAGAATGTGGTAGCTTTTTGAGTTCAGTTGTAAATAGATCAGATGTTTGGTCATTGGCTTGTGTTTTGCTTAGACTTCTAATCGGTAAACAGTTTATTGACGAACTGTTTGATTATGTGGTAGGATTCGTTTCGAAATTAGGTCAAGAGAATTGTTCAGGTCTTTATATGGGTTTGATGGAAAAGGTAAGTGCCCAATTGGGAAGTAAATTGGGTGAAGAATTTGAACCATTGCAGCAGATTCTCTGTAGATGTTTGAATTTCGATCCAGAGAATCGTCCACATGTGATCGATCTATGGAAATGTATTAGGGAGTTAATTCTCGGACATCAATTCGAAGCAATGTTAAGATTAAATGATTCTGTTCAAGAGAATGATAAAGGACGTTACTTGGTACTTGGTGAACTGCCTTTTGTATTCTCAAAAATGTCGAGAACGAATAATAAGTCACAGAGAGTACACAACGAAACTGGCAAAAATGCCAGTCAAAGTGAGGACAAAGCGGTTAACAGAGATTTCACTGAGGGACTTTTAGATGGAAAAATCAAAGTGAAAGATATGAAGTGCCATCTTGATTGTGTAACTGCCTTAGCAATTGGAGGTGTGTAATTCTTCTTGCATAAATTTATTTACTGTTTATATTTTACAAAAACTTCTTTACTTTTTTAGGGGGATATCTCTTCAGCTCCTCGTTCGATAAATCAGTTCGTGTCTGGTCTTTGGAGGTATGTGCTAAAGAGGCATATCGTAAAAAAATTTCGATCCCTTTCGCTTTACTTGAGCTTAAAGTTTCGATTTTTTCTTAGGATTTCTCTCATTCCCATACATTCAAAGGTCACGAGCATAAGGTCACATCCGTAATTTACGTCGATGAAGGGGAACCGTTATGCATAAGCGGTGATAGTGGAGGGTGCATATTTCTCTGGCGCATTGCGATTCCTTGGAAGCAAGAACCATTGAAGAAATGGTGCGAGGAAAAAGATTGGCGATACAGTGGTATTCATGCGTTGACCACAGCCGGGAATGGTTTTCTCTATACGGGAAGTGGAGATAGATCGATCAAAGCTTGGTCACTGCAGGTAATAACAGTTTAAACGATTTATCTAACTCGTGAGTTGATATGAATATAAATGACAGTATTTTTTGCGGTCAGGAGGGCATTCTATCGTGCACTATGAATGGGCATAAATCAGTAGTTTCGGCAATGGCAGCGTGTGATGGGGTTCTGTATAGCGGGAGTTGGGACGGGACGATTCGACTGTGGAGCTTAAGTGATCATAGTCCTTTGAGTTTGTTAGGTGAGGACATTCCGGGAACTGTGGCTTCTGTCTTGTCTCTTGTTGTTCAGCAAAACTTGCTTGTTGCTGCGCATGAAAATGGACAAATAAAGGTTGTACTCTAAATCTTTTCCTTTCGATATCTTATTTGTTTATGGTTCAAATTTTAGATTCTTATGTATGGCATGTGGAAGTATGCCAGAATAAGTTAGGTCATATATGTATTGTGCTGAAACGCTGTAATTGGGTCCATAGTAGTTAAGGGTGCAAAGCTTCGCCTTGAGCCTGGGCGCGAACGAAAAAGGCGCATTAATAAGAAAATTTATATGAATATTATAAATATATTGTTGCAAACTCTATAAACACTATTTTATCATGAATCAATTTTGACGTGGTTAATTTCACCCTTTATAAACTCTCTCTCTCTTCACAAAAGGAGGATGATATATAGAAAAATGGAAAAAAAGAGAGGATGTGCCTTATTTTAAAAGGGGCGTGCCTTGTGCGCCTTTTTCAGTTGCCCATTGACAAAAGTGCGCTTTGGCACGCCTTGCGCCTTGCGCCTTTTGAGTTATATATGCGTTCTTTTCTTCCTGTGATCCTAAAAGTCCATGCAAAGCGGATGATCTCTTTATCAGAGAATCAATGCATCAATTAAATCAATTTTCCATCCGCAGATATGGAGGAATGATGTGTTTATGAAATCCATTCAAGAACACAAGGGTGCGGTTTTCGCTATTGGCGTGGATGGGAACCGTCTCTTCACCGGAGGTTGGGACAAAGTCGTCCATGTACAGGTATATATTAGTTTTGCTACATGATTTTGATGTTGGGAATATTTTCAATGTAGAAAACAACTAAAAAGACGAAGACTTTAATCCAAGCGTTTTTTATAGGAATTATCGGGGGATGATTTTGAAGTAGATATTCGGCCTATTGGATCGATACCAAGTAGTTCTGCTGTGAGCTCTTTGGTATTCTGGCAAGGCAAGCTTTTTGTTGGTTATGGCGACACGACCGTCAAAGTATACTATTATGGAGATTGATCAACATTTGACCAGGTAATTATTGTTGTTAATGCAGCCATGGAGTCTTAATTACTGTAATTATGTCTGTTTATTTAGATAAAACAGTTGTTAAATTGAAAGGGACACTATACTTAATAAATAACAGGTCTCCTATCCTATTACTTGTTCAATTTTTCCTCTTTGTGACATAAAGATTTGATAAAAAAATTCATTATTCTGATTATTTTTAATTGATTATGGTGGTCATTAAATAATTATATTCCCTAATTGGAGTCAATACGTAATCACATTCGATTAGTTAATTATGAAATCAATTTAATGTTTATTCAAAACAATTTGGAGTCAATTGGGCATGAAAAACTTTATATTATTATGGTTGCCATTTCAATTACTCCAATTGCAGGATTGATAAGAAGTTCTGGATCAGTTACTTAAGCAGTTATGTATAGGTTAGCTAACTGATTGAGATTGCTTCTAAATTAGTCAATATATTATAGTATATACCGTATAGTCAAATAAATTAAAATAAATCAGGAGACATCATCAGAAAATAAAGTATAAATACCATGTCACTTTCCCTGTGATTTTCTTCGCTTTGTTGGTTTTAATTATATGTATAATTTTCATAAAATAAACTTTGTGTATTTTTTCCAATAGATAAGGCGAGCACAAATTTAATTAATATAATGGAGATTAATTATTAAATGAAAATGAAGAAAATTTAACAAAAAAGTACAATATCAAAAATTAAATTTATACTAACAGCTTGTCTTTTTGTCACTATGCAGTGAAGAGTTGCCCGAAGAGTCGTTGTTGTAGGATTATATGGTGGGAAAGGATTATAATTGTCTAAATCATTATTTTGGTTGTCTCGATAATTCTAAGGATTTTGGCAAAAGATCAAGTGATGGATCCGTAAACGATTCTTCTCTAATATTGGCATAATTTGTATCGAACTAATCAATTGTGTAGGTTCATGATCCTAATATACATATGTTATCCATTATACTAAATAATTGACAATCCTTTCAACAAAAATATAATCTGACAATGAGTCCATCTGTAAAAATTTGGTTAACAAAACACCCCCTTTAGTAAATTAGGAAATTAATTAGAAATTGAGCTAATCAATTGATATATTTCTCAAAATAGAGGTGGAATGTCCTGAATTTAATATTTAACCTCTTAAAAAATATATTATTTAAAAAAAATAAAAAACTAATTTATTTGACATGGTAGTCATAAATCTTTTGCTTAAAATAGAGACAATTATTTAATATTAAAGTAAATTAATAATTAATGTAACACACAAATCTGGAAGATGATGAATGAAACGATTGGCTGACAATATCTGTATCCAAATGCCTTTTGCTGGCTCAAATAATTAATAATATTTGTCCATGTTAGTTAAGCATCACAATACAAATAATTAAGAAAAGATACTAAAGGGGAAATAAGTAATTAATTAAAAACATTTTGAAATTTGTTGCAGAGAATTAAGGATTAAATTGACTATTTGTTAGGAACACAATTAGTCAGCAGCATGTGAGAAGTAGACTTCTTCAATCAGAAGAAATAGTCGGTTCATGCATCATTTATATTTACACTATTTCTTTATATTTGCCTCATTTTTCATCAATTAATAAACATATCACAATGTTAATTGTTGGCTGTAAAATAATCAATACATAAATTAAATTAATCAATTTCACATGCATATTCTTTCTTTTATGTAAAAATATAAGTAAGAATAGATTCATAAAATATAGGTATTACTATATAAGATTGCATATTGATGTTACTTATAACACGATTTTGTGTATCAATTCAAAATAAAATAATGTGGAATAATCAATTTTATTTTTGACGCATTTCCCTTCCCTTTTTACGGCTCAAAAACTGCTTTCCCAAACATATGTTCTTACTTATCCTCCAACAACATTATAGAAAAGTATTATCATAACCTAAATGTTATTTTTGGACCGTCTTCTGATTAAATACATGCAAGAATAATAAAAAAAATCAAGGCTTCATTTATTTAAGATATAAATAAGACCAAAATAATGATCAGCTTAACTAAAACATATATGATTTAATGATTATATTTGTGAACATATAAATGCTAATCAGGCAGAAACTGACCATTAATCATAAGGAATTTGACAGTGGTTTATGACTTAATTAAGTACTCAAAGTACAATTAACAAGATTGCATTTCTAACATGCATTTTGTCCAAACTTCAACTCCAAAAAATAATAAATGGTTTTAATCTTAATTAAGCCCAATAATTGTCTGAATTAACAGAAATGTATCCTAATATTCAGACAAATCTAGAATCAAGATCACAAAGCCAACTAATCAACACTAATCAAACTTCACTAATTCACGACATAAATAGCTAGCTGATGTGACTTACAGATCATTTCCTATTTCTTTTAAATACTATGCATGTATACGTGGTACATTATTGTCCTTTACATTGACATATTAATACAAAATTAGCGAGTTGACAATTTAATATTTAATATTTTTCATAAGCTTTTTTAGTCAATGGTAGTGAATAGTATCGCTAGGAATGGGCACGCCTAAGCAGAGGCCAACTGAAAAAAAAAACCCTTGTCTATTAGTGCTATTCCTTCTAAGACTATAAAAATATAACCTCATGTATTAGTTTGCCCCCCTTAAGTTCGAGGACTTGTCACTTTCATGGTGTAGAGTTATTTGAAGTACCTGAAACCTCTTATGACGTTAACATCCGTCGTAAAGTTCGAATTTGAGATTCATGACCGAGATCTGTATGATAGTAATTGATTAATCATGAATTAACTTATTGCATGTATTAGGTCCTATTTTCTTCAATTTCTGAAAGCTGAACTTAACTTAATTGAACTTATTTTAGTGTAAATTCATAACTACACACAACTAAATTTAATTGGACTAAACTGAACTTAGTTGAATTGTAATCGAAGAGAACATGATCATGGAATTATTATTAATTATTATTGATGTAATAGGTGAAAGTCTACATTTATAATAGTGCCTAGCTAGGCGTGGCTTAGCCCCTAAACAGTGCCTACACAAAAGTGGGGTAATTAATATTTAAAATGTACTATGATCACTTGTTAGACAATTTTTAATGTGTGAATGCTGAAAAAGCCATAAATAATTTAAGGGTTGCCAGAAAATGGGAGCGGTCAACACGTACAATTAAGGGGTATGTATAGTCGGTAGAGAATTCAAGTATAAGTAAAATCAACGTGTAAATTAATGTTATAGAAAAATAACTATATTTCTTATATCCTCAAAAAAGATTTATTTTTATATATAATTTTATACATTTATTTTCCAAAATATGATAATACAGCACATGAATGACTTGGTAACATGACACTTGGACAATAATTAAAACTCAAATTAACTAGCACGTCAATAAAATCATTAGCCATTTTTGTATGCTTAATTAAACTAAAATACAATTAACACCTTGAAAATTTGAATCAATTACAAAAAATAAAATAATGATCAGCAACTCAACATTATATATATAATGAAATAAATTAAAACTTGGTGACCAGTCATGCAAAATGCACCAGACATTAAAAAAACTAAATTGAGATTGGTTAAATTTTACAAATAAAACTTTTATATGTGAAATTGTTCAACAATAAATTTTTATGCACGAGTAAGATAAGCACAACAAAAATAAAGCGTGCATCACCTGAAAGCAAAGGTAATGGAAGAGTTAATTAATACACTAATCAAGCATTGACTTTCTGTGTAAAATTTGAAAAGAAAAAAATGTCACCGTCCCTACAACTAATCAACACCTCACCACCTTAACTAACGGCTACTTAACCTAATTTAAAAATACAGTTGACATATGCAAGATGGCGGCAACGAATTGCTATATGTAGACCTCAAAATTCTCAAAGTTACCATCATCAAACACACTAAGTAATTAATTAAGCAATAATTTGTCACTAATCTCTTTCTATTAGCTTAATATCGATGGCTATTCCTGTGATTGATTTCTCTAAAGTGAATGCTTCTGGTGAAGAAAGGGCTAACACTATGGCTCAAATTGCTAATGCCTGTGAACAATGGGGCTTTTTTCAGGTCAATTTCTGATTCATTAACGGCGTCCGACAATCCATGTAACTAACTATGATGTCTTGACTTTGCAGTTGGTGAACCATGGAGTTTCGGAGGAGCTTCTAGAAAGAGTGAAGAAGGTAAGCACGGCTTGCTACGAGATGGAAAGAGAAGAAAACTTCAACAACTCGGAAATGGTGAAAACTCTGAAAGATTTAGCAGAGAAGAATAATGGGGACAAGTTGGATAATGTTGACTGGGAAGATGTTTTTCTTCTTCTTGATAACAACGATTGGCCTACCAACACTCCCGGTTTTAAGTAAGCATTCAACTCGTAATCTTTCGTTTTGTCACATTGAATCATTCATTGGTCATAATCAAGGCCGATCCGTGCATTTCGAGGCCCCTGACCAAAACTAAGAAATACGAGCCTTTCGATTATATTTTTAACCTAAAATTGAAATATTTCTAATAAATGCTGTATTCATAAAGAAATATTATTTTATATATACATATATAGACGTTGCAAAAAAATGTGGGGGTCGTTATTTGGTCATGAGCCCTAAGCTGTCGCACTCCTGGTATGTGTTCAAGTCCAGTCTTGATTATAACCTTAAACTAACGAAACGATTATGGTTTTTACACTGATAGTTTGGAACTTGTTGAAGGGAAACGATGGCCGAATACAGAACGGAGCTCAAGAAACTGGCATTCAGAGTAATGGAAGTAATCGATGACAATCTGGGGCTACCAAAAGGGTACACCAAAACGGCATTCAACGGCGGATCCGAAGAAGACAACGCCTTTTTCGGCACGAAAGTGAGCCACTACCCGCCATGTCCTCACCCCGAACTGGTGAGCGGGCTCCGGGCCCACACCGACGCGGGAGGCGTCATTTTGCTCTTCCAGGACGATGTGGTAGGAGGCCTTCAGGTCCTCAAAGATGGGGAATGGTTCGATGTCCAGCCGATAAAGAACTCGATAGTGATCAACACGGGCGATCAGATCGAGGTGCTGAGCAATGGGAGGTATAAGAGTGCTTGGCACAGGGTTTTGCCTACCCCGACCGGGAATAGAAGGTCCATTGCTTCTTTCTATAATCCTTCGTTTAAAGCTACCATAGAACCCGCGCCACAGCTGCCTCACAAGTCTAGCGAGGAGGTGAATTTGTCGTACCCGAAATTCGTATTCGGTGACTATATGGATGTTTATGCTGAGCAAAAGTTCTTGCCTAAGGAGCCAAGGTTTCAGGCTGTGAAGGCAGTTTAAAAGTGCAATTTAATTAGAATATGACATTTGTTTTTTTATGACCAATATGTAGAAAATAATGTCAATGTGTGTTTGGTTTAGATTCGCTTCTGTCTTTAGATTTTTGTGTAATGACAGGATTATGCTTTGCATATATGCTTGCTTTTACCCAGTCAAGAGTTAAAACAAAATTATATGGTTATTATTCTAAAACCCAAATGGGATATCAATGTTCATTGTTATTAAAAACACCCCTCTAAAATCTGAACTGCAAAAAACCTATAAAAACCTTTAAAATACAACAATTACAGCCAGATCTTAAAAATGGTTACAAAAAAAAAATCAGATCATAAAGATTATGAAATTCAAAATCAAAACGCACCACCTTATGTACTAGACTCGACTCACTCGGAGATCAAAAGAAAACCAAAAATTTCAAGAAACTTTTATTGTGGCATCTCAAAATTTTCAAAATTTTATTTGTTTACTGTTAAGAAATTTTTTATTTAACTGAACGTGTTGAAATTTTAATGTTAATTCGAGTCCCAGATCAATCTACTGTGAAGATCAATTGCAACTGATAGTCGTTTAGGCAGTGTAAGCTATGTATAACCCACGAAAATCATTCTTTAAATTTGAACTTTGATATATTTGAAATTCAATTAATCTTAACCATTCATCCAGTTTTATGGTTGAGATTTAATGTCACTGTGGATCGATAAAACAACTCTTTGCATTTACCTTATAATTAATATCAAATAGATTTTTTATAACTCTATGAGCAATCCCCTTTTTGTGCATTTTTATTGATATTTATGATTCATTAGAGCTATTTATTAACCTTTAACTAGTTTTTTAGTAGATTTTTTAACATATATCAAACATTGTATATTTACATCACATTTGCTGGAATCATGTTAAATGTACATTAAATATATATA
>CATIWQ010419744.1:0-19357 GCA_949673415.1 Euphorbia schlechtendalii | reverse complement strand
ATCTGAGTGTCTAGAACCGATTATGTTAAATTAGTCTAATGAATGTAATAACTTTGTTGAACTTGCATGTTTTCTTTGCTATACTTATTTCGTAGGAGAAATCTATATATTTAGAATCTCTAGTCTTCCATACATATATCTGTCCTTTCTTCATTCTAATCCTCCCAACTAAAATCCAAAAATATTTTATTTTCTTTATTCCATCTTTCTTGTTGATCTTTAGAGCTAGTCGTTCCCTGTGGGATCGATATCTTTTAAAACTACATCGTAACTATATACTTGTAGTGGTCACCATTTTTCTATTTAGATAAGCGGTACTGACAACACCTGTTTATCTTATGAACTTATATCTTATCTGTAGGAAAGTGGGAGACAAGGTTTTTGGCTTCATTATTAAATAAAAAATCCTATGAGTTATTAGAGTCGAAACCTTGCGAACACCCGGTTCAACTCCACCCCAACGCTTGGATTGATAGTGGGTCATTACCTTTCTAGGGTCTAAATATGTTGTTTGATGATGAATTCTTAAAATGGGTGGCCTTGTTAAGGAAGACCAAGAATGAGGACCTCTATCACTTTGCTCATTGTGGCGGGTTCTACCAGTTCACGAATAAGGTGGATTCGGTGAAGTATTTCAAGCAATACTTCATCTTCATCAAGCAAGAGGACCGTCGTCCCTGGTTTCCTACTGAGTGGAACTTAGCACTAGACTGCGCATGTAGCTTTACCGGCTCGGATTATAGAGTAGAAGCCTTTACAAACCTTAGGGAAGGCGTGTGGTCTTGTCAAAATATCAGTTGGGCCATACCAAGAATATTAGGATTATTGAGCCTGGCCAGTTGGACCACATTTATTATCCTGGACTAGAAGTTTTTCCAGATATACTTATACTTTGTGTTTATGTGTTTTCATAATGCTTATGTTCCCAAACCTTAGCGTACTTATACAAATCACAACTAAGCAGTCTAAGGACCACAATCGCTCCAACAAGCGGGAGGAGGCTGAGCTGATAAAGGGTTCTGTTAATGCAATGCATGGTGGCCGGGGGCCGGATCCACAAAAGAAGAAAAGGAAGCGTAGGGAAAAGGATGCCGATGTGGACCAAGAGATCCATGGAGATCCGCCTCATTCTTCTACAGTGGAAGAGACTCCCCTTCAGCCGGTAATAATGTTATTGATTGGTGAATTTTAATCTGTTTCTTTTATTTCTAACTTCATTTTCTTTTTAGGAAACCAACTTGGACACTCTGATCGACTCGTCAAGGCAGATATGCTCCTACTTCATTCACCAGGATCTACTTTTTCTTATCTATGTGGATCCTTCCATTTACTCTGCCTCAATGTAGAATGTTTTGAGGACTATCCTTCGTTTCCTATTTGAAAAGGAGGAGTTGGAGGCTTAGTCCATCATGCAAGCACCAAGGGTAATGTTGATGCTGAGTACTGAAGTTTATACTTATTTATGCTTTGATTTATTTTAGTTCAGTGCATTCTTTGTTATAACAACTTGTTTATGCAGATGGCATCGTGGGCGATCGATCTACAAAAAAAAGTACAGTCTACCTTAGTCAAAAGTTAGGGCTGAGCAATAAAATCACTGATCGATGAGTAGCCCTTATAGCAATAGCTTACAGCCTACTTATAACCTAGTGAGGAAGAGTCGGGATGTCAGCCGATTGGAGCGTACCCACCAACTAGCTAATCAGGAACAGGAGAAGGCTAAAAAGCATATTGTTGAGCTGGAGGTGGCGAAGCTTAAGGCTGAAATTGAAAACGTCGATCTAGTGCAGCAGCTCAAGACATCCAATAAAAGGGCTCAAGAACTTGCTCAGTCTCAGGATAAACTTCAGGATATCATCTCAAAGTATGAGGAAGATATCCCCAAGGCCATAAACAGTATAGCTAAGGGATGATTGACATTGCTATGGATGGTCGCGAGTTTGGACGGAGGATATTCCAAGTTTGTAAGATCATTACCCCAAGCTTCTTGATGACCTGGTTGGTGGGATCGAATTTCCTAATGAGCTGGAGGAGGAAGAGATTGCTACGGTAGAGGAATCAATTTTTGAAGATGAGATTCCTGAGAAAGAGGCAGATGATCTTACTTCAACCGTCCCGAAGAATGTTGAGGGGGTGGTAAATAGCTCTTTTTTCAAACTTGTTTTGTACGAATATTGTAGCCACTTTTGGCTTTTAACTATTATACCTTTTGTTTGAATTTTCAATCTTTTTAATTTGCCTTAATTTGATTGTATTGTCTCTATTTGATCCTGCTTTAATTGTATTGCTCTGGCTTGAAAATCTATCTAGGCCAACTGGTATTTCCAGCCGCTTACCTTTATATATTACTTAGCAATTATTCTTACATCGCTTTAGGTCTAAAGCATTTGGGTCACCTCAATTTATATATGGCCCATCGTTCTGCTATTTTTCTTAAGTTGTTTTAAATCTTAAGCAGTTGAGCCACCTCAATTTATATAAGGTCCATCGTTCTACCATTTTTCTTAGTTGTTTTAGGTATTAAGCATTTTAACCACCTAGATTTATATATGGCACATCGTTTAGCCATTTAATTAAGTTGTTTTAGGTCTTAAGTAATTGAGCCGCTTAGATTTATATAGCGCTTAAATTTTGTGATGTTTTGTGCAATCTCAAAGTATAATCAGTACTTAAATGTGCACATTTTAAATGAATTGCTTTTTATTGAAAATATTTTAAAATATTACATCCAGGAATTCTACACATCCAGTTATCTACCTCTTCTAGGGGGCTCCGCCTCATCAAAACTTATGAGGAAAAAACCCAATGGGAAAATATCCTTCAGAAGGAAAGAGTACAGCCACCTTGATTCCCTTAAGATTTGTTTTCCATGGAGTATTGCATGAGCTTTGAAATGTTCCAAGTCCTTGGAACCTCTTTACCTTCCATAGTGTGTAGTTTGTAGGTTGCTGGACCTACAACATGTGAAACCTTGTAGGGGCCTTCCCAATTTACCCTTAATTTACCCTTGTCTTCCCTTGCTTGTGAGGCGGTGGTATCTTTTAGGCCCATTTCACCTTCCTTCAAGCGGATCACTTTGACTTTTTGATAATGGTATTTAGTAATTCTAGCCTTGTAAGATTCCATGACGATGCATGCTCTTTCTCTTTTTTCTTACAAGTCATTTAAATGATTCTTCAAGTTGATGTCATTTTCTTTGTCATTGTAGCATACACTCGGTCAGAGGGTGAGCTAATTTCAATCAGAAGTACAGCCTCCACTCCATAGACCATTGTGAAAGGCATCTCGCCAGTTGATGTGCATGGAGTGGTTCGATATACCCATAGGACATTGATGAGTTCGTCTGGCCAAACTCCTTTCTTTCCATCACCCGCTTCTTAATTCCTTGGCCTAGCATCTTGTTTGTGATTTCTATTTGATCATTCATTTATGGGTGGGCCACTAAGCTGAAATGGTTTTCGATCTTAAGTTCCTTGAAGAATTCTTGGAACTTACTTGATCCAAATTGTGTACCACTATCTGAGATAATTTTGTATGGTGCCCCAATCATGCTATAATGTTTTTCCAGATGAAGTCCAAGTTCCTCTCTAGGGTAATAATGCTGAGGGCAACCTTCTCAAACCAATTTGAGAAATGGTCGATGGCCACTAGAATCCATTTTCTTTGGTCGATTACCTCTGGCAATGGTTATGCTATGTCGATTTCCCATGTTACGAACGACCAGGCGGTTAATAGTGGGAGTTGAACCGTATGTGGCACATGAGATTTTTGGGCATGTTTTTGACATTGATGGCATGACTTGATGTAAGTTTTTGCATCTAGGTTCATGGAATCCTAATAAAATCCTACGAGGTTGGCTCTTCTTACGAGCGTAGTGGTCGCCTAGTGCGATCCATGGTCGCCTTCATGCAACTCATGAAGATTTTTTGCTCTTTCTTAAGATGTTATACATTTTTTCCAGGCATTGGAATATGACTTTTAGTAGAGCTCACCATTCATTGAGGAGAACCACATGGCTTTCCTTACTGTTTTGGTGGCTTCCATTTTATCATCTGGCAATTTGTTGGTGACCAGATACTCATATATTGGTTTCATCCAGCCTAAGTCTTGTTGTTCCACCACTAGACTTTTATCCGTCTCGCCATTGTTCGAATGGGTAATTACCTCGTATGGGCATTTGAGGTTCTTCCAATCATCAGTACTAGAAGCTACCTTGGCTAATTCATTTGCTTTTTCATTTTCTTTTCTGGAAATATGCTCAATTCTCTAGGCAGTACCTTTTTACTCTAGTTTCTCTATTCGGTTTTGTACCTTGGCGAGATACTTGGCCATTTTTGTGTCTTTTGTTTCAAAGTTCCAATTGATTTGGTTTGCTAACAGTCTTGAATCGCCCAAGAGGAGTAGCCGATTGAATGTTATTTTATAGGCTAGCTCTAGCCCCTTGATGACCGCCTCGTACTCTGCTACATTGTTAGTTGCAGGAAAAGCCAACTTGGCTGCGTATGAGAATCGAATTTTCCTTGGGCCACTAATATAGACATCGACGCCGGCTCCTTCATGAGACGAAGCCCCGTCTATAAGGATTTCCCATTGCTCGATCTTGATTTCTTTGACCTGTTCAAATCCTGTGAACTCTACAACGAAGTCCGCCAATATATGCTCTTTCATTGCACTTCTACCCTAGAAACTTATACCATGCTCCCCTAATCGAATGGCCCATTCGGTCAGTCTTCCAAACGTTTTTTGCCATTGCAAGACTTTCTTGAGTGGGATTTTGGTTCTTACTACTATAGTATGTGCTTGGAAGTAAAGCCTCAAGCGAATGGAGGCTGATATCAAGGCTAGGGTGAGCTTTTTTTATTCAAGGGTATCATAGTTCAGCGTTTCTAAGGACTTTGTTGGCGTAATATATTGGGAATTGGTCTTGTCCTTCTTCTCTTACCCACACCATTCCCACTGCCTCGTCTATGGCGACCAAATACATGTACAGCACATCATCCGCCTAGGGTCTACTTTAGAGCTGTGGCTTTCCCAGGAAATTCTTCAATTCCTCGAATGCTTGTAACAAGGTTAATCCCATTTAAAATCCTTATCTTTTTTCATGGCTTTGTAGAAGGGCATGCATCTTTTGACGGAGAAGGATATGAATCTCCCTAGAGCATTAATTCTACCATTCAAACGCTAGATGTCATTCAGAGTTCGAGGCGGCTCCATCTTCAAAATCGCCTCAATGTTTCTAGACTTTCCTAGATCTCTCTTTGCAAGATCATAAATCCTAGAAATTTTCCTCCCTTTACACCGAAGGTACACATTTCAAGGTTAAGTTTTAGGCGATAATTTTGGAGGACTTCAAAAACCTTCCTGATATCCTCCGCGTGGGAAGCTTCATCTTTACTTTTTATGATCATGTCATCTACATGAACTTCCACTTATTTGCTTATCTCGTCTTTGAACATGTCATTGACCAGCCTGTAATATGTTTTTTAATCCAAAAGGTATCACAATGTAGCAATATGTGCCTTTATGGGTTATGAAAGATATATTTTCTTCATCGGCTAGATGCATGGGGATTTGGTTATACCCACATTTGGCATCTAACAATGAATAGATTGCGTAGACAGCCATTGCGTCTGCCAAATGATCTATGCTTGGGAGCGGGTAGCTATCTTTGGGGGTTACTTTATTCAGGTCGATAAAGTCTACACACATTCTGTAGGCTCCACTCGGTTTTTTACCACTACCTCATCGGATAACCAGCTTGGAACTAAACTTCTCTGATGTGCCCTGCCTTTGAAAGTTTAGCCACCTCTTCTTTAAAGGCTTGTTTTCTTTCCTGTGTGTGTTTCCTCTTCTTTTGGATTACCAACCCAACATTCGGATTTAGGCTTAGCTTATGTTGCATCATCTCCGACTTGACACCTACGAGGTCTTCGGAAGAACAAGAAAAGATGTTATGTTGGTCTATAAGCACGCACATAATTTCTACCTTTGCATTGTTGCAAAGATTTTTGCCAACTTTTAATGATTGTTCCAGTCCTACCTTAAGTTCTTCTAACTCTTCGACCGCCATGATCTTATCCTTATGGTCCGGCTAATTCTCCTCCTCCATAAGGAATTACTCTCTATGCAGTGAAGCTAAGTACGCTTCTTGTGCTACTTATTGATTACCTACGACCACCATCATTCCTTTCATTGTTAATATAAAAAATACCAAGTCCATGGGAGAAATCAGCATCCTGGTTTCCGTTTGAAAGGGTTTGCCTAAGATAATGTTGAAACCGAATGAGATGTTGGCAGTTGTGAATTCCACCTCTCCTCAGTACTTGTGCTTGAGGTTACACATTTCTACCTCCAAAGTAACTTTGCCCAGCGATTGTATGGGCTATCCGTTCAGTCCAATGAGTGGCGAGCAGACTCTGGAGTGATGTACTCCCAATTTTTCCATGACACTTTTGGTGATGATGTTCACCGAGCTTCCTATATCTAATAGGATTCTTCTTACTGTAAAGTTCTCTACCATTTCCTCGACAATGATGGGATCTGCGTGCGGCTTTCTAACCAGGGGAGCTTTTTTGAAATGGTTTTAAGATTTTCGCTTAGTCATCCACATTGGATTTCTTTGATGATGAGCTCTTAGCTTTTTCTTTAACAACTCGAACTTAGGTTCGCCTACGATCACCATGATGACCCCTTTTATGTCGCCAGCTTTTCCATTCGACTCATCCTCTTTTTCGTCATCACTTCCATTCTTTCTTTCCTGCTTTTTAGAAATTCCCTTCATAAATTGGCTGAATTTTCCAGCTTTAATCAAATCATGTACAATGTCTGCCAGAGTCTTGTAGTCATCCATGTGATGTCCCTTAGCTCTGTAGTATTCGTAGTATTTGTTAAAATCTCTTCCCAGAGATACTCCTTCTAGGATATTTGGGAAACAGATGTTCTTCTCCAGGATCTTCTTGATAACTATTAAAATCTGGCTCAAAGATGCGTTTAACTTGGGGCAGTCTTCTTCTCCATCATTACATCTGTCCTTTCTTGATCCTCCTCTTCTAGATTTTTTGCCTCCTATCATCATATTTGGGTTTATCATCTTTCTTTGCTTCTTTTGTCCAACTATCTCTCCTACAGCTGAAATTTATCTCGTCTGCTAAGATTAAATCTTTGGCCATGCCTAGCATCTGCTACGAACTTTTTGGATGTTTTGTCAAAATCGCATTCCTTGGATCCCTATTTCTTGTTCCTTTTACCATCACCTCTTTGGCAGTATTAAAATCTAAATCTCGCACTTCCAAGCATGCTTGTTAAAGCGGTTATAGTATTCACGAAGGCTCTCCTTCAGGCCTTGTACGATCTCATGTTAGTTTCTTGTTACCAATCCGATTACGGCAAAGCCTAAGAAATGTTTGCAGAACACATCACTAAGCATGTCCTAACTACCTTCGGAGTTGGGAGGAAGTGAAGTAAATCTTCATGCTGCGAGACTGCCTAAAGTGGCTAAGAAATATCTACATATGTAGGCCTCTATAGCCCTTGCCATTTCCATCTAGTTTCTATAATCGGTGGCATGATAGTTTGGGTTATCATTTCCTATGTACCTGTCAAAGGAATGTATGTACACAATCTGTGTAAGGGTTTTGTTTGAGAATGTTTTTCTTAAAGGGCGAAAAATTGGTCCTTGACGTGGCCTCTTGGTAGGGCACAACTAATTTTACGAAAACCTTCTTGGCTTTCTTCTCAAACTCCGAGTCATCTTCTTTTTCCTCGCTATCCACCTCAAAAGGTCGTTTAGGCCTTTTGGTCTTCGGGATAGGTTCAGGCGGCGTCCCTGTTCCCAACCCTTAGATTGCAGCCAACGTCAGTCTAATGTCTCCAGACGGTATATGATCTTTCATGGCAGCTACTAGCCCTTGGAGTAAGAATAGTTGTGTAGATTGACCAATTAACCCTTGTCCTGAATTAGGCCATGAGGTGGTTTCATCTTGGATCGTTATAACTGGTGTATAAGAGATCAAGGGATTTGTGTGGGGTATGGGTGGTGTAAGGGCAAAGATTGTCATGCTGTTGTAGAGATGCGGAGGCATGTGTCCTCAGGATGCACTGTCAAAATCATCCATTAGATTGAGAGGCGAAATTGTTTCCCACCTGGATATGGTCAATCCTGCCTTGCTTAAATCGCCATAGATGATGCCTGAGGAGTAATATGTATCCAATACTGATTTTCAGTATAGTTCCATCTCCTCTGGAATGATCTTGTATTTGTGTTATATTTTTAGGAGTGGATTGTTCTCCTCCATAGGTCCGCCATTGTTTGGGCTGCTTGCCGTCACAAGCGGGGGTATGATTGTGGAGGTCACTGTCGTTGTGGGAAGATCGTTACTCGTCCCATCGTGGGCCATGGTATGCTTTTGAAATCTGAAATTTTTTTTTGGTCGTCGAAAAATTCTTTTGTGTGAACTGAAGTTCTTTCTCGAGCGAGAAGAATCAATCCACGCTCACCGCACAATGAAGAATTAGTCTAGAACGTTATTCCACACGTTAACTCTTTGACTGAAGTTGGCTCCTCAATGCTCCTTTAAACGTATGTTTAGTTGGTTCCTGCCAGACAAAAACGGTTACTATGGGGGACAAGCTGTGTGATTGGCGTAGCGTCTCTGATGCTTAAGTTAGATTGGAATTAAAAGAGGAGGCAAGGAGTTTGAATGTTTGCATACGTATCTTTTAGTGGTGATCCAATGGGTCCTTTTATAGGCTTTGAATGTCTCCGAGCTAGGTTCAGAGAGTGAATCATGTCCAAGCAGAATTCATGTCTAAACAGATTCTTATCCTCTTGACAGGATGGAGTTTGTCACTTGTGAGAGTGCTAGTTAATGAAAACTATCTTTAGAGGTAGAATCTTAGTTGGATTCAAATCCTGAACTGAAGGGATCCGTCCAAGAGGATAAGTTGACTTGGCTTGCTAACTGCTTGAACCCATCCCCTAATTGAAATAAGGGAGAACTTTATCTTTTCAATCTTTGGGGCGATGATCTCCGTGTGATAGACATGCCGCCTAACAATATTTGAATATGTTATCAAGAGACAAAATTAGCGAAATCACATCTTCACTTCAAAGAGGCGCACTTAATTACTAAACAATAAAAACAATTCACTAAGCAATCAAAACTAGTGACCGATACTGATCCCCAGAGGTCATACTCTAACATGACTCATCAAATTCCATCTTAATCACTTTTCAATTCGAACACTTCCAGTTCCAATTTCTGATGCTAGAAGCTTCACTTCATTTTCATTATGCTAATTAAATATTAATTAGACACTAATCAGTATTAAAGAATGTGTAAAGCATGCATTTAAATAATCCTTTGTCACACCACATGGTTTGTTTTCATTGGAGCAGAAGCCCTTTTCCGGGAAACATTCAACCCCCCACTACCAATTTTCGTTTCGTCTGCATAATCAAGATTTATACTCAATAGAATATGATAAAATCTCAATTCGCTGGAATATTATTAAGAGTCCCAAGTTGTTTAATTTTTTATTTGAATTTATAGTGTATGTGTGAAATTAATCAAACGTAAGAAGTATGAAATTGCCGAATTTACTAGTCATATCGCTAAAAATTTATAAACTTAACGAAACATATTATTTTTTTATTTAATAAGAGATTTGAATGATCCAAGAATTCCATTTGACTATGTCCAATTATATTATTGAGTTTTTTTTATGTTTGCTTCATTCCTCATCATCATTCAATAAGTTTTTTTATAAGTATCAGTGTAATTTTTTGGAGAGCTTTTATCCCAACTAGTGATCTAGAAGAGAGGGCTTTAGGCCTTCAATTTTGCATTTTTCAATTTTTAGAACTATATTGCAAAAACTGAAAAGTTTGTGTTCTTGTCTTTTAATTCCAAGTTTGTAACCCTAGTTTCCTTAACCTATATAAAGGTGAATAACAATGCCAATTGCAATTTTTTTTCCGTCATAATAAGATACAGAAGAAATTCTCATTTCTCTGGTTTTTGCGATTTCTACAGATTCAAGAAGAGTTATATCTCTGTTGAAATTGCGATTTCTTCAAAATCTCATTATAATGTTATCGTTTCAACTATTTTTTGATAGTTCGCTGCATCAACTAGGTTGGCACAAAAAGGGACTCTATGATGATAGAATATAAAATAATGGTTAGTTTCTAAAATAAACCAAGTAACCATATAAAAATACAATATTGTGCTAGATTTTGTTGATCCGTGATTTAAGTTATTATTCTTATGAATTATATAAGAGTTGTTAAAGTATTTGCAGCAAATTAACTAGAAGATCTACAGGCCATCAAGATATATTAGCTTTCTGTTTTTATTAGTTAATTAGTTACCATCTGTTATAGATTAGTTGACTGCAAAGGCTAATATCATGTGACTGTATCTTTTGAGTTGTAAATGTAAACTCTCTGATTGACGTTTCTACATACTTGTTTAATCATCAAAGTTTACATAAAATTCGATGTCAAACTAATTGATGCAACTCAATAGTTTATAAAATTGACAAATGACATAGACAAGGTTGAAAACACATTACAAATGAATGTACGGAATATAATCAAAAAATAAAATAATTGTAGAAGTAGGAACATGTGTTCCAAGATAATTGGACAAAGAAAACACTTGGATTTAAGTCATAGCTTGAATAAAATAAGGGGATTTCCATATCGAGGAAATTCCTATCAAACGCACACTAATGCTAATGAGATCATCATTTCATGTCTTTTTCAGTTATTTTTAGAAACCCAAGATAAAAAAAAGTTCAATGAGGAGTGTATACATAAAGGGAACTTCCTACATATAGAGTTTGTCATAAAATTTGGAGACAATCTCAAATAAATAGCTAGGGAGAGAAATACAAATAATTACTATTATCTATTTATTTGGTTAGGATAATTAAGTAAAAAAATGATGGGTTGGAGAGTAAGTGAGAAAGGGTGGAGGAAAGGGCCTTGGACTCCTCAAGAAGACAAGTTACTTTGTGAACATGTTAAATTGCATGGCGAGGGAAGATGGAGCTCAGTCTCGAGGTGTACAGGTATATAACCTTTCGATAATATACAAGTGAATTTTACCTATCAGTTTAAATCAGTATTTTTTAAATAATATTAGTTTTTTCATATTATTTGAAATTTTAATTAATTGCTTTGATTATAATTGTTATTATTATTATTTGGAACAGGTTTGAACAGAAGTGGAAAAAGTTGTAGGCTGAGATGGGTAAATTACTTGAGGCCCGGCTTAAAAAGAGGCCAATTAACACCACAAGAGGAAGGCATTATCATTGAGCTACATGCTCTTTGGGGCAACAAGTAATAATACAACTCTTCCTTTAAATTAATGTTATTTTAATTAACTTAAATTATGAGTTAATTTCTGATAACTAATTTTGAAATATATCAAAAAAGGTGGTCAACTATAGCAAGATATTCACCTGGAAGAACAGACAATGAAATAAAGAACTACTGGAGAACCCATTTCAAGAAGGATAAAACATCAAAGAAAAATGAAACAAACATTACATCTCAATTTCTTAATCAGAAAGATCAGCCAATGGGTGCTGATGATGATAATCAAGGACAAGCAAAGCAAGAGAACGGTATAGTATCCATGAATGCAACTGTAGGTGATCAGTGCTTGCCTGTAATAAGTCAAGATGTAGGATTTTGGACAGATTATATGATGGATGATAGTGTAGTATGGGGTGGATTGTGGGATTTTGATGATCCACTGTTTGATCGATACGATCTAAACTAATACTAACTATTGGAGTTTAATTACATTATGTATTTTCCCAATTATAGTATTATTATTTACGGTTATTATTTATGGGGAAATTATCATGTGTTGTGATTTTGTGGTTAATTGGTTTACATATGTGTAATACTTGTAACATTAATATTGGTATTGGAGGACTAATAAAAACAAATTATGTTTGTAAAATTTATGTTATGATTTGCTCAGAATCTCTACTAGATAACATTATTGTGGAGTTGGGACCATAATATTCAAAAAAGTATTCTATAGTTTCAGTCATTTTCAAAACGGTGATATTGTGGGTTTCAAAATAAGGTCTATCATTTAAAACCATTAACAAATCAAGGTATTTTTATTAACACTGTTAAATTGACATGACAGAGGGTATTTTAGTAAAGTCACGTTAACTCTTCTTTTTCTTTTAACAAAATCCTAGAGTCGTCTTCCTTTTCCCAGCGCCTCCTCCTCCACCCTTTTCCCGGCGCCTCCACCCCCGGCTTTTATCCCTAACTGTTCTCGGCCCTTTGCCTTGCTACACTCTTTGCTATCAATTTTACTTGTAAATCTGTCAAATTGAAATCGAATTTTAAGCCAAATCTGTCAAATTTTGCTTGCTATCAGTCTCCTTTTCTCTCCCCCTCTTTCTTCACTTAGATCGTAAGCTCTATTTTCTCCCTTTCACTATTACGCTCAATTTGCAGAGAGAGATCGAGAGAAATGGTGCAGAAGAGGACAAGTCATTAGCTGTCACACTGTTAAAGCATGGAACCAGTGACTTGAGAAGGCAAATCTAATCAAATAGCTATTGGTTGTAGATTTCACTACTTCATGGAGGTTTGAGTGGATATATGGTGCTGGCCGAAGTCGTAATTCACGAATCTAGGGATTTGAGTGGAGATTTGGTGCTGGCCGGAGTCATAATCGAACCAATATATCTCCTCCACGAATGTGCTGTCGTTTTTGGACTTCTTACATACGATTTTAGGCTTGGTGACGCTCAATTGAAGCAAGTGGTGGCTGAGGTAATGTGTGACCGCCATTTCTGGAGGTTTGAGGAAGTTCATGAGTTCAGCCATTAATGGAGTAAATGTTGATTTCCCAATAAGAAGTAACATCTCAAATCTAATCTCCAATAAATTTAGCGGCAGGCGTTGAGTAGAAGAGATGGATTTGTTGCTGAGTTAAATTAGGTAATGAAGAATTGAAGAGTAGTGATTGTTGAGTTGATGTTGTTGATTGAAATAAACGAGTTGGGTTGGGCAGCTGAATCTGTGACTGAGTTGACTCACTTGGAAAAAAATTTAATTTTCCAAAATTACCTTTGTGACACTTCAGCATTTCTAAAGGTGTTAACAAAAATATTCCTTATTTAGTAACGGTTTGAAACCTCAAATCTCCTTTTGAGACTCGTAATATCACAAGTCTCGTTTTGAAAATGGTCGAAACCACGGTGTTCTTTTTTTAAGTTTACCCTAAAAACAAATCATGTTTGTAAAATTTATGTTATGATTTGCTCAGAATCTCTACTAGATAACATTATTGTGGAGTTGGGACCATAATATTCAAATGTGCAATCTGAATGTTTTAATCATGTTTAATCGCAAAATGGTTTATCTATAATATGTTGGTTAACTTATATATATAAATGACAACTCCCTACACATACGTACGTACATATATGTACATACGTACGTGTGTGTGTGTGTATATATATATATATATATATATATATATATATATATATATATATATATATAATGATCAGATAACAATTCCTGACTATATTAAATCTCATTTTAATAAAAAAAAAATGTAATGCTTTCACGGTTTCCTCACGTGAGAGGTATAGTGATTTTTCTTTCAATTTATAATGTTTGCGTTGATAAGCAATTTAAAGCAAATAATTCCACAAGTCTTACATGAACCCATCCATCAATTTCGATCAAAAAATAGACGAAATAATAAAATTGGCCCATGCAGATTTCGAACCTGCAACCTTCGCGTTATTAGCACAATGCTCTAACCAACTGAGCTAATAGGTCAATGTTGTCATCATATAACATTAGAGTATTAAACTATTTAAATAGATAAGACAATAAAAGTATTTAGCAGCCAAAGAGCGGGGAAGGATTTGTGTAGTACAGGATAGAAATGGAGGAGGAAAAGGACGAATTGCATAATTGCAAGCGAAATTTACAGTTTTTTTTGTTTATTCCTGCATCTCTTATCCTCGAAGAAGGTTTTTATCAAAGAAACTCCTACGATAGGTTGTTTTCATTTCTTAAATCCTTATAAGGAATTTTTAGTTAATAAGGAGTGTTTATGGAGTGTTTTTCATAATTTATTTTTAATTTTTAAGTTATAAAAATAAAAGTAAGTAATGCCAATTTTTGACTTTAAGGAGTTTTTAACTTATTTATAAAGTAAAAGTCAATAAGTATATTATATGAGAAACACCCTTAATACGAATACATATCAATTGTAAGCCTCAGAACAAAAACCGATAGACAAATGTGTTCTATACAAGTTTAAAGTCAAGACTACATCTATGTCAAGTTATACCGGCATAATATAATTTTTTCGTAAAAATTTTAAAATTGATATTATTATTTGATGTGCAGACTTGAGATTAATGGGTTATGGAATGGAATTAAAACTCTAAAACCTATATAAGTTAAAGTTTGGCTCCAACCTGAATATTAGTTGAGCTTGGACATGATAAGTTTATATGTTGCCTGCCAAGCCCAGCTCTACATATGCCCATTGAAGTGGACTAAGCATGATAGCAATAGCATCGATCTTTGAAATTGAAAGTACGGTAATTTTTATAAACATACAATGGGATTTTATAGATTGGAGAATCATTATTAGTAAATACCCTTTTCTGAACTTTCTAATTCATTAATCAGCATTTCTATTTATTAAATACCATTTTATATTTATTTCATACACCAAATACAAAAGCAAATCAAACAAAATCATGATTAATTGGGAATTACATCCCTAAACAGTTACAACCTTAACACAAATCAAAACTCTCACATTCTCTTCCAAAATCACGATTTCAGTTTCTTACTTCCTCAACACCACAACTTGTGTCCCAATTTCACTCCAAATTGCATCTAATCGTGATTCTTCTTTAGTATTTATCATGGCTCTTCATTATTTGTTTAGTTCGTCAAAAACCATGAAAACGGGAAGTGCGTCTAGAAATCTACTAGTGTTGTTTTGGCTCTCCTCTTTCTTCTATTACATAAAAAATGTAGTGTTTAGTTTATCTTCAACATCTACCAGTGTTACTCGGCTCATTTTGTAAAGAGTTTTTTCGATTACTAGTGCTGCTCTACCTCTATCTCTTTCGTCTTTTGCGTACAAGTGTTGCTAGGTTTTGTTTGTTACCCTTCATTCAACTAACCTTCTTAGTATACTTTTTCATGCAGAAGGTATATTTTACATTCAAGTATGAAAGGTATATTTTTTTAATAAAATGTATATTTGTATATTTATAATTTAAAATGTATATTTTAACCTATGAAATGTATATTTTAGCTTAAAAAAGTATATTTTTTAAGTAAAATGTATATTTGTATATGATAAATATTCTCTCTTAGTATGAAATGTATATTTTTTTAATAAAAACTATATGTGTATACTTATCATTGAAAATGTATATTTTACCATATGAAATGTATATTTTTCCATGCAAAAGGTATATTTTACACTTAAGTATGAAAGGTATTTTTTCAATAAAATGTATATTTGTATATTTGTCATTGAAAATGTATATTTTAGCGTATAAAATGTATATTTTAATTTATGAAATGTATATTTTTTTATGTAATCGGTATATTTTTTTCAATATAATTTTGACGAAAGGTGCATTTTTTATGCAAACGGTATATTTTTATAATAAAATATATATTTGTATATTTATCATTAAAAATTTGTATTTTAGCGTATGAAATGTATATTTTAACTTATGAAATACACATTTATTCCAATGCGAGCGAGAAACTACATGATTTAAAAAAGCAATGAAGAGTTATGCCGATTCCAAATGCATTATGACGATATCATATATGTTGTGAGTGTCGACAATATTAGACTTTTGGCAAGGGGTGACTACTTCAAGTGATGCCGAATCCGTTATTGTTGGTGTATATATCATCCATCATCTTGTATACGCTCTTCATGAACCCTCCCAAAAGTCGATTATACATTGATAATGAAGAATGAGTGATAAAGGATGAAGGAAGACGATTGATAGGAGGAGATGAAATTGCAAAACAAACAAAATGAAAGAAATAAATCGTGGTTGAGATTTTAGAATACTCAAAAGTAGAAGTTGAGAGAAAGTAGGAATCAATTTCAAATTAAAATAATTATGATCCTTAAATTTAAATAATGAGTATTAATAAATAGAAAATGTAGAAAGAGTTATATAATTAATAACAATTAAAATGGAGTATTTGCTAAATAGGTAATCTATAAGTGGGAAAATCTAACGATAGGTTTAAGAAAACAGAGGATTTTGATTGACATCTCTTTCAATAGAAAAGCAGTCATTTAATCAAAGCACATATTCATTTGTTTTTTAATCTTAGTCTATAATGAATAGTACAATCTTTCAAATCTGTGTCTCAGAACATTTACATACAGGTCTTCAGAATTTAATAAAAACAATGGGTTTGGTTAACGGTTAGGGTGTTTTTTATATACTCAATTTTTTTTATAGACCGGTTTAGTTTTAGGCTTTTAGTTCCTCTTTTTAATCAATGCCTAAACATCTAGTCTGCATGATGGATAACTATAGAATCCACTGTGCTATTCAAACTAAAAATAATAACTGATGTTTCAAGCATATGCTGGAAAAATTTGTTAGAGTTTATTTCAAAAGAAATGCTACAAGTCTTTACTAAATTATTATATGTTATATCATGTGAATTTAAATAATTTTAACATATAATTATATATTGAAATGAGTTGTTGGCTTTTATTTTCTTTATATCGTGGTTTTTAGAAATGGACCGGTCATCGAACTGGTGAAGATGGTGGTTCATGGATTTAAGGTTCAACCGAATAAAATCAATGGTCAAACCGGATTTTCTAAAAATTTATCAAATACTAATATTTTTAATAATTTGATATCAAATAAATAATATAAGTTTCACTGTTTCAATAATTAATAATACTTTTAATGTTAATACTTCATATACAAAGTTTATTCTCAAATAAAAAAATACAACATAATAATCTATACAATTTGATGAAAAGTGAAGGTTAAATTATTTTTGTATTCAACCAAATTTAATTTAGATGAGATCATATATTATAAATTAAATTTAAAAATTAGTAAAAATCATTTTATATTATAATTAAACTTAGATTTATAGAATACATTTGTAAATGAAAATTTTCAATACATGTATTTAATGAAAAAAGTATTGTAAATTCAATATTCTTTTATAAACTAATAAATATATATTAATTTGATATTAAAAAATTTACATCAAATATCGTAATTTAATTTGAATTGAAAAAATATTATTTAAATAAGATATGGTGAATTTATTTACATATTACACTAAATAAATAAAGTAAATACATAATTTAAAACTAAGTAAAAGTTTATACAGATATGATAAAAGAAATATAATACAAATGTATATCAAATAAGTGTTGTAATTGAGTATTACAAGTTGAAGGTTTTGGGTTCGATTCTTGCCTATTGCAAAAAAAATTAGAAAACATTATTTTTAACAAAGATAAGTGAACTAACCGGTTGGAACAACCAGTTTCCAATCCGAACAGCCGGTTCAACCGGTCAGCACCCAATTTTTTATCAGACAAGGAACCGGGTGGAAATCGATCGAATCAATAACCAATTCCAGTCAAACCCGATCTGATCTTCCGATCTAGTTTTCAAAACCATGCTTTATATTAATTAGTTGATTATTCTCAAACAGTAAAAACGTGTATGTCCGAGATTTTAATTGTAATTATATGGGTTGGACTTTTCTTTTCAATCAACAACTACGAATTCATTTGGTTTAATTAAACCATATGGTTGAAAAAACAGTTATCTTTTATTACTTTTATAATAATAAGAAATTAAAATTCACTTTTATCATTTTATTAAATTATTTGTTAACCTAATATATAAATACGTCCTTGAACTTGACACAAAAAAATCTTGTAAATGGCACATTTTATCTGATAAAGTTGGCAAAAACTTATAACTTTAACCCCCAGATAAAATTCACTATTCTCATCTGTTGAAGTGCACTACACGCGCCTGATGTGAAAATTTTTTAAAAGTCAGACGAATTGACATGCGAAATGTGGCATCTCAACCAATTTTAATAAATTAAATATTAGAACCATAAACCCCCAAAATATGCATTACAACCGTGTGTATCTTCTTCAACCTTTTTTTATGAAATAAGTATCTTCTTCAACCTAAGAACAAATAAACCCCTGTAGATGCACCGCCACTGCTTTTCCAACGCCAACAATTGCCTTTCCCAATTATATACCTCCGTCCCCTCTTAAATGTCTTGAGTTTCTTTCGATTCTCCGGCTTGATCGGAAGAAAAGTCTGCTCTTTCCTTAAGATTTCGTTTCAGGTTTCTCTGCCCCTTTTAATTTCTTCTTTTTCTGTTGATTAATGTTTAGGGAAAACTTTGCTGGTAGTTGCTTCTTATCCATGATTTGTTTTGGAAAATTAATGTGCATTTAACAATAATTGTATTATGGTGTTGGAAATTTCAATTGCAAGACAACCTTTAATTGATAATTATACGATTATTTTGCTCGACCATTGATGAAATCGTATTCTAAAGAGGAGGAAAACTAATTACAAGTTAAAACTTGTACTGAAATTCAAGAATTGTACAAAATCTGTGAAGAAAAACCTAAAAATGTAAATTAAACCTTTAATTGATTGGCGGAAATAAATCAAATTTAGATATCGGTAGTTTGGTGGCAATTCATTTTGTACTGGGACTAAGAATGGAACAGATCGGAATTGATAGTTGGTGCCGGAGAAGAAGAAAAAGAGACGATGGATTCAGACGAAGAAGATGAATGGACAATGAAAAAGAGAAAAAAAATACTCCCTCCCTTTTTCAATAAGTGTCGTTTTTTGTAAGTTCATCAATACCAAGAACCTAATAATTAAGATACTAAAAATACTAATATACCCCTAATTAATACTAATTAATCTCTCTCCAAATATTACTAAAAAAAACGTCACTTTGCATTTAAATCACTGAGATTGTTACTTTATTCTGATATGATCTTGTCATTTATGAGATATAGAATTTGGAAAGTTACTTTTCCTTTCCTCTAAAATTAAACCCCTCCAAATACGAAATTTGTGGTGGTAAAATGATTTTTGCCACTTTTAAAATGTTTCCTCCAGATTCTCAATTTAAATTTGTGAAAAATTTCTTTCCTTACAAACCAGAACTCAATTAACTTAAAAAAACAAAATGGAACCATATACAAAAAATTCTTGCCATCCTTTTGATCTCAATTACAGCCCTAATTCTTCATTATTT
>CATIWQ010419680.1:0-12629 GCA_949673415.1 Euphorbia schlechtendalii | reverse complement strand
ATATATATATATATATATATATATATATATATATATATATATATATAAATATATATATATATATAAAAGTTATTATTTATTATTTATATGCACATTGATAAAGCAAAGTACATGACTAATTCATAGTGTGAATGTGCGAGGACATAGTGGGAGCTATGTGGTGTGACTAAACATGAATAAGAGGATTGACTAGCATATGTACCCTTACTCATTGGATTAGATCTAAGCAGCCGATCTCACGAGCTGAAGATGGTACCTTGAGTTAACACGTAAATGTATTCAGGTAACACTTTGGATACTGCTATAAGACAGACACTCGAAAATAACTATATCCTAGTGTTGGTGTCACTTCTTATTATCATGGTAGTACAAGTATCCTCAGACTTGAGATATTGGTTACCTTGTGTAAGAGTTGTTATAATTTGAGTCATACTTATTCATACCCTTGCGATCAGGATGATATGAGTGATTATTGGTATAGTGATGATCACTCGTTGATAAGCCGAGTAGTTGAGATGAGATCCATCGCTCTTCATATAATGGGAGTTGCACCTTAAGGTCTTTTGTTGAAGAGAAACACTCATAGCCTCTGATCAGAGTCTAAGATTGATAGAATGGTCTAAGATTGATAGAATGGGTTTCTAGTCAATCTTGATACATTATGTCGAGTGGTGTTCTTCATGAACAAGTCTAATTCTAGGATAGCTACGTCTATCACATGAGCTAACACTTAACCCGAGCTCAATAAATCGGATGGTACTTAACCTGATGGAAGGAGTGCATTGCATTGGTTATTATTACAGAACCTGATAAAGTCACAGGTACGTGACGTTCCGGGTATCGGAGGATCATACGCCTTTGCTAGAAAGCCCATTTGATCATCTAGAGTTATCGGGTTTCATATCGATCTGGAACACTGAGCCTAAAGGTTCCCGGATGGGAATCCAAGTTTAGGTTAACCTCTAGTAGCTCTATACTTCGGGATCCTATGATGTCACACACTTTGTGTCTTTACCGGACTAAGTAAAGAACTTATAGACTGGGTCTATGCCAAGAATCTAAAGGAGGTCAAAATCATTGGATGATTATTAATTGGTTGGACCAATTAATAATTAAAAGGATTTAAATGAGGAGTTTTGGGAAAATTGCACAGAGCATAGCAATGAAATTTTCCCCATTGCGAGTAGGCCAACGAACACGTGATATTCGCGGGTGGGATCGGCGCGGCTGCTCCGCGAGCAAAAATTTCTCACGGACCACTAGCATGAGCTGGTACTGGGCCAGCACATGCTGGCGGGTAGCAAGCCCACAAGCGATGCTTGGCAGCGCTTACGCGGGCTTGCGGGACAGCTATAGGCCTTCTAGCAAGCTGGGCTTATGGGACAGCCCACAAGCCCGGCTTGCGGCATCGCACAGCCCGCAGAGCCTAGGGCTCTGGGCTTGTGATCCGCTTGCGGGATGGGGATTGTCCCCATCTCACATTGTTAAAAAGGGGAGCTTTCAGCTCCCCTTCTCTCTATAAATAACCTCCTCCTACTCCTTTGTTGCTCACTTCAACTCAGCCTTCCTTCTGAGTTTTGACATCTTTTCTTCGTAATATTTTTGCAAGATCCTCCACGAGTTTCTCCATCGTCGCAAGAATTCTTTTGAAGAGAGCCTTCTAAGTTATATTTTTGGGTTGGTCTTTGAGTGGTCTAGCAGCTGCTGTCTACCAACGGGTTCTTCCTTAATGGGAGGTTTTGGTCAGTGAAGATTTGTCTGGATTATTCATAGATGTCGACCAAGATTGGAGGGTTGTTCTAACAGAGTGCTGTCCATTTGTTCTAAGGGAGCGCCGTATCAAAGGGAAGGCACGCATCAAGTGGTAATGCTTTTAACTTAGATGCTAGGTTTTTTTTATTAAGTTTTATAAACCTATGAGCATTTATGGAACGTATCAACTTAGATTATATCAATCATGGCATGCTTAGGAAATCTTTTAGGGTTAATATTAAGTTTTGAAATTCCGCCTTGCACATTTGCATGTTTAAAAACTGTCTTAATTAATCATCAGATTAATGTATCTTCCTACATTCAATTGATTTGATTTACTAAACAGAACACTAATTATTACATTAGAACTAAACAAGCTTCTCTCTAGTATCTACATATATGACATATTTGATATGCATGTTTTGGAGATACCATTTTATTTGAAGATTTATAGCTATATCAATAAAATTTATAATTTGCTTATCGTTACACTTGTTGGCATTGGATTTGACTAGTGTGCCAGTTGGAGCCAAAAGAAGAAGTGCATCAAGCAGCTAAACAAAGTTTGTGGCGTTTCACCTGAACTCCAGGCTGTTGTTGGTGAACCTGCCTTGTCAAGGATTGAGGTATATTATTGTCAGCATCAAAATTTACCCAATTTTGCTCGTTACTTGCTCCATTTATGAATTTCTTTTTATTGTAAAGCAATTATAGGCATACATATAATTTGTGATGATTCCCTTCGTATTATTTTCAAGACTGACTATACTGACATATTTAAAACGAATAAGCTCCTTGCTAAGCACATAATCCCACTTGACCCCACAAGTATGTAGCGTATCCTTTAATAGTAATAGTATATGCTATTTTGTTTTATAAAGTATATGGTATTTTGTTTTATTTGTGTAGACTGTTGTAGAGGAGTTTTTTTTTAAAACCTCTAGAGGAACATTGTGTTCCTCCTTCGGAAAAAGTTTGGGGTGGGTGAAAATTTCGGGGTGCTCGTCACAACTAGGTTGATGCGAGACGCTGGCCTATAAAACACCCACTCCTCTTTTTATTAAAAGGAGCGTGTCACAAAGTGTGAAACGCACAAGAAAACATAGTTCAATTACATGAGTTCAAAGCTAGCAAGTGACCCCGGATTAACGAAAATGTTCGAGGTCGAAAATGAAATCGAACGCTTATTACCATGGAAAATAAACCAACATAAATGAATACTCTTAATGAAAATGTCTTCCTAGTCCAGCACTCCTTCGAACACGAAACGATTTCTTCTCTTCCAAAGAAGCCATGAAATGATAAACCAAAGCGAAGTCCCAAAGTCATGGTTTGGTCCTTGACGAAATAGTGATTGCCACACTTCCAAAAAATTGAGCAGAGATGACGGAAAAGGGGTAGGGAAATTCAGCCATGATAGAAAATGATTCCAAACCCGAGAACTTAGATGGAAAAACAGTAGAGTGTGGTTGAGGTCTTTGGTTTCAGAACAAAAAAGACGAATTGATTATCAGACACCACGTGAGGTAAAATCGGTTGAAGTCTAGAGGCCAATAGCTTCGAGATGATTTTGTAAATACCATGGATTAGTGCAATTGGCCTAAACTCGTGTAATGTAGAAGCTCTAGGAGCTTTCAGAATCAAGAATATGTAATATCCCTTGATGTTGGATGGGAGTTTGCCAGTGGAATGGAACTCGTGTATGAGAGGCATGAAGTCGGGTTTGTTGTCCTCCCAAAAACGTTTGTAAAAGTAAAAATTGAAAACATCGGGGCCAGGTGATTTATTTTCTCCACATTTCGAGACACAGTTCCATACTTCCTCTTCCAAAAAAGGTGCAATTAATGACAAATTTTGATCTGCGGTAACCCTCTTAAAATTTAGACGGCAAAGTGAAAATGGAATAGTTGGGGCACCGGAGAAAAGGGCCGAATAAAAATTCACCACTTTGGTAATGTCCTCAACGCGAGTGGTTAAAATCCCATCAATTTCTAATTCAAGTATTCGTTTGTTCCGAAAATGGGCTGAAGCTGTACGATGAAAAAATGATGTGTTATCATCTCCCAATAAAGTCCACGAGACTCTTGATTATTGATGGCGGAGGCTTTCGGAGTTGTTTCGGAGCTCCTGAAGTTTAGTTTTGTGGCGGCCCAATTCCATTGACAAGGTGGTGGAAATGGGGTGGGTTGCATCACTAGAGGTGTAGCTAAGAACCAACGAGTCTAGCTCTTTAATTTTCCGTTCAAGGCTGTCGAAATGTTCCGTGTGCCACGGTTTTATTGCTTTCACGAGACGGTTTAGTTTGAATGCCAAATCCATGCCCCCATAATTGGATTGAATTTCAGCCCATTTTTGTTTGATAAACGGTAAAAAATTTTGATCATTCCACCATAAGTTGAGCGAGCGAAACGGACTTAGACCGGAGGAGGGGGCTGCCCAAGATGTGAAGATTAACGGCAAGTAGTCTGATAGAGCTGAGTCTATAGTGGTTAATGACATATTCGGCCATAGATCAGAAAAATTTAATGACGATAAAACTCGATCAATGCGCGAATAAGAGACTGAATTATACCATGTGTAGTTACGACCATGCATAGGTAAATCAAGCAGTTCCCCTTCGCGAACAAAATCTTGGAATGTGGTCATGTTTACTATCACTCTATTACTAGACCTCTCCGAAGCAACGAGAACTTCATTCAAATCTCCACAAATTAACAAATTCTGAAATTCCCGAGTGAAAGGAAGAATCTCTTGCCACATGGTGTTTCGTAAGTCACCATCCGTTGAGCTATGACGAGCAATAGTGTGATAGTCCACTTAAGCTAAAGTGTACTTAAAGATGATCCATCTTTCTGACGAATGAATTACGCTTCCATGAATCGTAGTCGAATTCCAAGAAAACAATATTCCACCCAAAGAGCCTTATAACAGAACAAGGAAAAAGTCATGATTGTTGTGACCCCAAAATGATCGAACCACATAATCTAGGATTAAATTTGCCTTGGTCTCAACTAAGATAAAAACACTTGCATTGAATTTACGAATACATTTGTTCACTAGCACTTGCTTTGCTTTATTTCGTAAACCACCTCGACAATTCCAACAGAATAGATTTAACAACATAAAAAGGGAAGAATACCTCGAGTAGGACAGCCCTTAGGATGACCCAATTTGAGCCATGGTTGCCAAGATTTCCTCTCTATGCTTCTCCTTAAATAAACTAAGTTTATTTCCAATTTCAATAGTCAACCCATTTTCATTTGCCGAAGTATTACGTGAAAGGAGAAAGATCTTGTTCATGTTGTGGATGTCGGGACCAGAGGTGGATTGTTGAGTTTTCAAAACACGCACTACGCTGCTGCCAATGGATTTATGGGATACATGAGAGTCCCGGATCACTGATGCAGATACACTGCCTGGGTTAGAACCGTTCCAACAGTCTAGGAAATCTACCGCGTCACTTGAAGAGCGGTCTGAGGGGGCTGCTGTCGCTGAGAGGGGGCTGCTAACTTCAGAATCTTTGGTGGAGCTAGAGGAGAAGGATGGGGTTGGAGAGTGGTGGTTTTCACATGCCACTGCTTGTCAAAAGTTTACGTGAACAGGGTGACTAGTTTCACCAAATTTGAGGTTGAATACATGATTTTTAAAATCGAGGGGTACCGAGATCGAACATGACACTACATCAAGCCGCTCTGGAGATTTAAAATCGAAGTCAACATGGACAAGTCCTCCGTGTAAGGCCAATGGGTGTTGTATTAAGGGCAATGAAATCATTGTCGGGGGGATACCCAAGAAGTCAACATAGATCAAACACTCTGATTGTGTATCATTTGTCGAGAAAGCTGTTATTTCCGATATAATGTCACTTAGAAAATGCCAATCACCATCAATAAATGCAACCAAAGCATCTTTGAAAAGAAAGTAAAGAGAACTCATTCTCCACCAAGAGGAGCGATAAAATAAATCGCAAAATTTCTATCATTAACGATGTCATTTAATCTTAGAATGAACAATAATTTGCTGAACTTGGCGACACATGATAGGGGAACCCATCTTGCTGACGAAAAAGAATTATCAACATGCACATCGTAAGTAAATTGCTTGTTCGATATAACTTCCGCGTAAGAACGTGCACCTCTTGGGGATTCTCGGAACAAAAAATTCTGCGTGTTTTTGGCATGTGATCGGGTTGATGGCATGGCTGTAGGGGAGTAAAGTTTCTGCTCATATCTTTTCGTTGAAAGCCCGGAGATGGATGTTACCGATAAAGACTAAGTTTAGACGGTATAAGGCTTCGTGGAAGGGAATTGAGCCATCAAGAGTGATGAAACCAAAATTCAGATTTTTTGCGTTCCTCTTTCTGGCAGTATATACCGATCCAATAACTCCATACTTGGCAAAGACACGGCACATGGTAGGAGCATCATAGGAATTTGGGAAATTTTCAAAATACACCTTGAGTTTGTTAGGATTCGAGCTGTTTAAGCTGTGGGGTTGATGGCAAGAGTTTGGCTGTTTAGGCTGGTTTGTTCAGGTTTGGCCAGATGGTTGGTCGGATGGGAAGGGATGGCGACGGGTAGGCAGGTGGTGGTTGGGATGCGCTGCCATGGCTGCTGCTATCTTTTTTATCAATTTAATTCCCTGGTCCCATAATTTGGCTTCGACGTAGCCAGATAAAAGCGCATTTGCGCAAACTGTGTTCCTCAGGGGAATTTCGTTGAACACTAAGGCTGCATCATTGATAAAAGACAATTTGGAATATCAATGCACTGCCCACATACACAATAGCTAACCAACCCGATTAGACTACGTGGGCGTAAATCTGTTTACCGAAGTTGAAATCTTTGACAGAAGACGAAGCTATCTATGGTGTCACCAACACTTGTCCAAAACAACAAAAAAGCCACAGCTCCCTACGCCAATATTGACACTCCGCAATTCTCCCCAAAATTTGAAACAAATTAATCCAAACATCAGTATAATTCAAGAATCCATTCTAACAACAACTATCTTTATGCGTACCAAGATAACTGTGATAACTCGAGATTACCAGATCACAGCTCTAAATCGAAGAGCCTCTCTCCATCATAAGTGATCGACAACACCAGATCATCGGTTGTGGCAAGATCTAAAATCAACGAGATCTGTTTCTCAAGATACGATTTGCAGGCAACGGAGTCATGGAAGCGTGTTTAGGAGTATATAAAGCTTTGTAGATTAGAGGTGGGTTGGTAAAAACATAATGTTTGCCTGCTTAGGCTCAGAATGAATCGATACATACTTTTTTCGGAAGTTTATCACATTTCTACATGGTATTGTTTTCTAAATCTGAGAGATTTTACATCTTAATTTGCTTCATATAATGTGAATGAATGGTTTGAATATAGTTGAATGAATTATTATGGTTTTAATTATACATGATCCAATGAATTCAATGGCGATATCATGTGATGCAATGCTGTGAGATCTTCGTGGAAGTGAAGTATTTTTACAGTCGGTGTAGAAGAGATATTAACGCGACATCATTTGTTTAAGAGGTTGTGATGTATAGCACAACAACTACAATTGGTTAGTCTTCAAAATTATTTCTTATTTGTCACTGTACAAGTTTGTTCTTTTTTAATCTTTTGGCCTTATAATGCTTGTTCTTGGTGTCCTCCGGTGTTTACTTTCAACGTTTTCTTTTCTTTCCTTCTCTCTTTTAAGCCTTAAATCATTCGTGTGCATCTTGCTTATTCACTACCTATTGCGCTGTGTAAATAGTTAGAATGATGGACTATTTTATTCAGGGTAAATAATTATAACCTTCCTCAAATTTGACATAATAAACTAGTATCTTCCTATATTTTTTTTAAAAAGTAATATATACCTTCCTATGCTTTTCATTTTCACATTACCATCTCCCTATACTTTACTTTTATTTATATTGTTAGGTCCTTTATATGTTATTACGTCATTTTTTTATTAAAATTTAACTAGATGTACATTTATAACAAAACCACTATTGCTTGTGAATTTTGACATTCAATTTTCTTTTAATTTGTCCATTTTACACTCATTTTTTTCTAATACAACAAGACAAAAACGTAATAAATTGTGCAAGAGTAAATAAAAAGACAATTTATTCATGAAATACCTAACAAAGTCAGTAAACATGATAACTAGTTACAAATGTTGAAATAATATTTAATTATTTATAGAGATGCTACTAGTAATTAATTGTATTTATGTCTATAACTTACACTCTTTATTATGTAGGCTTAATGAATCTACACCCGCTAAACTTGTCCAAAAAGGGTTGTTGTCACCCTAAACTTTGAAATTTGACAGATATCCTCTAAACTTGTCTAAAAAGCATTACTTTACCCCCTCGTAAAAGTATCAGCTTCAAGAACAAGAAGATGAAAATGACGTGTCAAGAATGGTAAGAACTAGAATGTTAGGGATTTTTTTATTCATTTTTTTTCTACCAACATACTTCACGCGTGTGTATTTTGATGGTTTTCCACGTAGCAAGCCAAGTCAGCACAAGGGGGTAAAGTGATGCTTTTTAGACAAGTACAGGGGGTTATCTATCACATTTCAAAGTTCAGGGTGGTAACAACCCTTTTTGGACAAGTTTAGGGGGTGTATATGCATTAAGCCTATTATGTAACTTGTATCTTTTCATTTTCCTGTAATATGCCTATAAATATAGGCATATTTCATATGTTGAATACAAGAGAAAGATTTACATAGTTGTTATTTTCTTTTATTCTTCTTATGTTTTAGCGTATTTACAACATGTTATCAACACGCTAAGCCTCTACATCGGTGATTCTATTGAAGGTATTGTTCCCTATTATTATATGTTTATTTTCTGTTATGTTATTTTTTTTTGTTTTAATAAATTTTAATTTATATGTTCCTGCAGAACATATTTGTAAATATATCCCTGAAGGATATAACAAATAAATTTGATTTATATTCTTGAAGGATATATATGTAATTGTATCTTTGAAGGATAAAGCAATATTTTTTATATACATAAATATTCTCGAAAGAATACACACACACACACACACATACATACATACATATTTTTTTTCTTTGATTAAATGATATTTCTTTTATCTCATTACAAGTTCTATTTTTCTATGTAGTGATAATGTCAAATCTCACCAAACTAGAATTTGTAGCCCTTGACATTTTTGGCAAAAATTATTTGTTATGGGTACTTGATGCTGAAATTTGTTTGAATGCCATGAATCTTGGAGATTCTATTAAAGAGGAAAATGAAGCAATGATTTTCCTTAGGCATCATCTACATGAAGAATTGAAAGTTGAGTATCTCACTATTAAGGGCCTATTAGTTCTTTGGAATGACTTGAAGGAACGACTTGAACACCAAAAAATTGTGATCCTCCCAAAAGCTAGGTATGAATGGATTCATTTGAGATTGTAAGATTTTAAATATGTAAGAAAGTATAACTTAACTCTATTAAAAATTATTTCTCAACTGAAATTATGTGGACAAAAAATTTATGATGTTGATATGTTGGAAAAAACATATTCCACTTTTCATGCCTCAAATGTGCTCCTACAGCAGCAATATCGAGAGCGTGGATTTAAAAAATATTCTGAACTAATTTCATGTTTGCTTGTGACTGAACAAAATAATGAGCTCTTGATGAAAAACCACCAATCTCGTCCAACTGGTGCTAGTCCATTCCCTAAATTGAATGTGACATAATGTAAAAATCACGGACAAGGCTTTGGATGAGAGGTCGTGGTGGTAGAGGAGGTGTGGCGGTGGAGGATGTCATGGTGGTAGGAATGGATCTAATTCATCACCACATTTTATAGAACCCAAGTTAATAGTGCTTCAGAGTACTGAGTAGTTTTGGAAATGAAAACTGTCTAAGATAGTGAAATTAATTGAGTAATAAGTAGACTCTTAATTAATAAAGCTGATTTGAGTTTATTCAAGGGAGAATAACTTAGTTTTGCTGGATGATTAATTAAGTTATGACTTAGATTAAGAAAAGATGAGTTTGTGCTTAGTACTACGTAGTTTAGGATCACTTCACTCAGCTCATGCTGAGTCTTTCTTTTATTTAATTAAAAGCACGTTTCTTGACATGTAGAGACTTCATGACACATGTGCTACTAACTTCATTTGTGAAGGAACGTGATATTCTTTATTACTTTTTAGGAGAAAAAGCGCCGAAATTAACTAAGATTCATGTGGTTCTCACAACGGCAAAGAGTGTCACTACGGATGTCAGAGATTCCTCGCTACAGTCCAAGTAAAAGAAATTTTTTGTTATGTGCCACGTCTCAAGTGTCTTTGCACATTTCTATCAACATCAGCAAGGTCATCCAATGAGAAGACTCCACGTTGCATTCTAGCGCGTCTCTCTTAGAACTAGATTACTTGAAGACAAACGAGATTTTATCAATGGAATTTTATAACGTCTCAACATTCAAATTCTATCTCTAAACTTCTTGGAATCTGTTTGCAACGGGAAGATTCGAAAGATTTGAAGAGATGAGAAATTGAAGATTAGCAATATCGTAAAGTTTGCAAAGGCTACTTCGTAGAGCTTCAAAGTATAAATAGAAGACTAGAGCAGACATTCAAACTTGGTAAATCACCTTGAATTTCTTAAGAGCTAAAATGCTGCGCAAATTACTCTAGCTTCCAAAGAAATTCCACCACAAGCAATCAGCAAAAATAAAATTCATATATGTTTGTAATAGAGAGAAATTACTTAGATTAAAATTGTATGGATTCAACATTTCTATAAGTTGAATCCAGCTCGCATTCTTAAATTAATCTGAGTGTCAGTTTGGGAAGGGTACCCAAATTGAGTTAAGCTGTAGTTAGAAAGGAAGGTACTTTCTGTAATAGTGTCTACCCATTGTAAAGGCTTCTCCACCTATTGAAGGAACAACTCACTAGTGAATTAAAGCTTGGAGATGGTATCCGAGGATTAGAGGTAAGCTAGGGGCCGAACTAGGATAAATCTTAGGTGTTGACATTTTATCTCTATGCATTAAGCTGTAGTAGTGATCAGCTCCTTCATTTATATCTCTCATTCATTTATCTACTTGTCATCCGATCTGTGCTGAGTAGTCTGACTTAGCTAAAGATTGAAGATAAACTGTGCCAGCACAGCTAAGTAGTTTATAAGTTTTTATATCGCACTCAGCACGCATACTCAACACGCATATAAAAACCAAACTTGGCGATTAAACTTTAAAAATCTAAAAGTAACCAAGATTAAGCATTCACCCCCCCTCTGCTGTTATTAAGAGCCCGTTTATGGACCAACAAGTGGTGTCAGAGTAGTTGCTCAACTTTTAGACTAATTATCTTTGAGTTAGATCTATAAATGGCTTACAACAACTATAATTCCGGTTCCAGTCAGGCAGTTCTCCTTAAGGAGGGAATGTCCGTGACTAGACCACCTTTATTTGATGATAATCATTATACATTCTAGAAAAATCGAATGAAAAACTTCATCCAGTCCCAAAGCATGCAGGCCTAGCTTGCTATTGAGCTTGGTCCCAGAGTTCCCATATTTGTGAGGAACGATGTGCATATGCAGTAGATCCATAGGAATATGACGATGTTGACCTAAGGCTTCTCAAAGAGAATGCCGCATCGATTAATTACTTACATTGTGTGTTAGATCTTACTAAGTTCAACAGGATCTCAGGATGTGAAACAATACAGGAGATTTGGAAGAAGCTGGAGATTACCTATGAGGGGACCGACAAGGTCAAGGAGTCAAAGATCAATCTCATGTTGAGAGAGTATGAGATATTCTGATGGGTGCCAACTAGGGTAGTCAAAGCATGAATTCCAGGTTCATTAACATTGTTAATGAATGAAGAGGCTTGGGGAGGAGTTCACCGAGGAGGAGCTCGTCAAGAAGATGCCTCGCACTCTTATAGTAGAGTGGAATTCCAAGAAGAGCACTACCGAGGAGGCTCATGATCTTAAGACCTACAGCTATGATGAGCTGAATTACCTTACTAACTCATGCGATGTCTTTGAGGAAATACTCAGATGACTCCAAGAGGAATCAAGGCAAGGAGGGAAAAATCATTGTCCTTAAAGAAGATTCATCAGATGAGTCCACTAGCTGTGACTCTGATGAGTAAATGGCCCTTCTGACCAGGCATTTCAAACGGTTCATTAAGAAGGATGGGAAGTTCAACAGCAAGAATAAGTTTCCCGCTAAAACCAAGTCAACTCACTACCAGTGAGGAGCTGAGGAAGGACCAAAGAAAAAGCACAGCAAAGACCTCAAATGTTTTGGTTGTGGAGAGAAAGGTAACATCCAGTTGAGATATCCAAAGGCGAAGAATGACAGGTTCAAGAAGAGGTTCTCCAAGAAAAATGAGGCACTTACTGCCACTTGGAGCGATTCAGAAGAACCTTCATCATCTGATGAGGAAGCTACTAACTCTGCAAACCTCTGCTTGATGGCCATTGAGGATCATGGCGAAGGCTCAGCATCTACCTTCGGTAGAGATCATTCCATTATCAACTCTGAAGCTGAGCATGATAAAGGAAAAGCTCCTCAAGCTTAGGTACACTCTGAAGTTCCTTTATCTATTGATGAATTCGCCCAGGCTCTCTTTGATGTTATAAAATTGACTAATAAATTAATGAAAAACATCAAAGAGATAGTGAGGAGAAGTGACGATCTGGAAGATACATTATCGCTTCCTTGTCTCTTGATGCCCGCTTTCTTTTAGAAAAAGCTAAGTAGCATGAATGTCATAATAGCAAGCTCACTAAACAATTAGATAAGTTGACTATTGAGATAACAACTTTAAAGGAGAAACGGGTTCCTCCTCCAACCAACAGTCAAACTTCGAGT